>CM076064.1:11042500-11220000 GCA_038088235.1 Zacco platypus | reverse complement strand
AATGCACCTGATTCCAAACAATCTCCATCTGTCATGTCTCACTCTCTCACCTCATCCCTCCTTTCTTCTCCCACTTATTCAAATTCCACCCTCTTTTCCGGTCTCTTTCTCCCTCCCATTATCTTTCATTCTCAGACAATGACTATGCTTGTCCCAAAAACACTTATTCAGACACTTAATTCATATTAATTTAAGATTTAATTTATAATATAATTAATACATGTAATTTTAATTATGCATTTTTTTATTTTATCCATTAATTTTTCAACCCTTTTTTGTGAGATGTTTTGTTTGAAAAAGTGTTTGTAATATAATTCTTTAAAATAAATGGCAGTTGGATCAGTGTTATTTTAGTATCATTTATATACTACTATCATATTTTCAGTATTAATACTTTGAATTAGCTTAGATATTTTATATTTTAATTTTCATATTTTTATTGTTTTTATTGTAATATTAGTTAGTTTTAGTCATTTTATCATGTGATTTTAGTCATTTTTATTATTTTTTAAATATATCTATTCATTTTTATGTCACTTTTAGTATTAGTACTTCAATGTAAACTTATTTTCAGCAATATTTCTAATATTTCTTTACATTTAGTTAACTATTAACCAATTATATTTGGATTTATTTAAGTTTTATTGCAATTAGCCACAAATAAGTTTAATACTATAAAGACACTGAGTTGGATTGATATTTATTTATCTAATGCAATAACATTCATACATTTTTAAGTGTGGCTCAAGTGTTCAAATACCTATTGGGCCTACTGGATATTTAATTGGTTGCCTTTTAGGAGAGGAAACCCCTTAATAAAAGGTGATGAGCGAGCAGATTAACTCTTTAATTACATTTACATTTACATTTAGTCATTTAGCAGACGCTTTTATCCAAAGCGACTTACAAGTGAGGAAAACAAACAAGCGATTCTTCATGAATTGGCAAATAACACAGGACGTGCTCACAATACAAGTTTCATACATTGCTCAGTACCATAAGCTAGAGTAGGAAGGGAAAAAGGGGGAAAAAGGGGGAAGGATAGGGTTTTTTTTTTTTTTTTTTTTTTTTTTTTTTTTTATGAGGGGATTAAGTGTTCACGGAAGAGGTGAGTTTTCAGCTGTCTCTTGAATATTGCCAGGGAATCTGCGTTCCTGATGAAAGTAGGGAGATCATTCCACCAGCAGGGAGCAGTGAAGGAGAATGTTCTGGAGAGTGATTTTGTGCCTCTCTGTGATGGTACCACAAGTCTTCGTTCCTTTAGCGATCGCAGGCTTCTGGTGGGGACGTAGCGTTGTAGCAGTGTGTGGAGGTAGGAAGGTGCAGAGCCTGTGGTGGATCTGTAAGCAAGCATCAGCGCCTTGAACTTGATGCGAGCAGCAAGGGGTAGCCAGTGCAGAGAGATGAAGAGGGGCGTGACGTGGGCTCTCTTAGGATGCTCTTTAATGCTCTCCAGCACATCACCTCTCCTCCTACACCCCTCTTTCTCCGTCTGCCTCACAGTAATCCACTCTGAAGGACAATGATGGAGGTTATCTAGCTAAGTGCTGTGCACTTTTCCATGCCTAATTACATTCCCTAAAGCATGTGCTGAAAGGTAACACCACCCCCGTAAACACTGAATCAACATGAATGCAATCAGACCTGCAGTAACAGTGCTAGATGATTTCAAACAATAAATATGATCCATCTGCCAGTGTATATTGCAGTTCAGTGCCACACTGCAAAGACTTTGATTTGACACAGCGCTAAATGGCAGAACAATAGAGCCAACACATGCCTCACTTCTTCATTTAAGCCCTGGGTATACTTTGTGAACTTTGCGCACAGCCTTGCAAAGTAAACTTCACTTGACTCATACGCGTACACAGGCGTTCAACACATGTGCAGTTTTTACCAATCTCTCGCTACGACGTATAATCCATGAGTTGTAAAAATGAGGGCACACTCTAACATCTTTGAACAATCGGTTGTCTATACAGGCCTCCATTATCGGTGTAGCTTGCATGGGTTCCGGTGTTGTGCCGAATTTCAACTGCCTGCCAAATTATCACCCCCTTGTTGAAGTCTTGTCTAATCCTAACCCCATCCTTAATCCTAATTTCTCCCGACAGCTAAGCCTAAACCTACCTATACTAGAGTGGTAATAATTTGGCGTGGGTCAAACACCGGTCTGTTGTGTTTATGCAGGTTTTCTTCAAATACCTTGTGAATTGACACCCCCAGGGTATGGTTGCCACTTTGTGGATAAAGTAATTACAGCAAAAAAATTTAAATGCGCATAAATGTACAAAGTATGCGGAGTTAAAAAAATCCGGTGTTGCACGTACAGTACACGCATACTCTTTTGATGAATTCGCGCCTCGCACATTTTACACTGACCTTCGTGTATGTGTAAAAAGTGTAGTATACTTTGGGCTTTAGGCTATGTATCCACCAAAACGTTTTTAGCAAGCTGAAAATGGCAGGTGCTCTTCTGAAAAATGGCCAGTTGGTGGTGCTTGAGAGTAGAACGAAAGCCATATTTCATGGCGGACAAAACGTTCTTCCAAGCATAATTTTCTTTATTAATATTGTGGTAGCTCAGGGCATATTTTTCAACTCTCAGTGGCTAGAAAAACATGATGTACATAAAGTACACTCAGCACCTCTTTTTAAACTATGATTACATTTATGACTTTTTTATAATTAAAAAAAGACAAAAAAAAATGCTTTGCTGGACGCGGCCTTGTTAAATATCTTAGCTAATTTCATAATGCTTTCAGCTATAGAATGTCAAACTCAATTCAGCTTTATACATTAATTTATTTTACACATCTACTCAGATTTCCCCTTCTAAATCAGTGCAGAAAATAAAATGAAATAAATAAACTTTATTTTATCTTGAAAAAAGCTTTACACATTTACATTTTAAACAAATTAAATCAGTTTTAAATAATTTATTTTTATAAACATATATACATATATATATATATATATATATATATAATCATTTAAAAATAAATCATATTTTATAATTAATTTTAAACAAAATAAAAAGTAAATAACTTAGTTGTTTTCGTTTTGATATAATTTGATGTTTTCTTGCACTGTCGGTTTCACTTATGTAGATATTGTTTAGTCATGTTTAATCACATAAATGGAAACATCACTTTTAATAGATTGTCATGATTTTTGTAAACTACCATATGGCTTTTGAACATTTGATATATAACATAAGTTATATGATGTGCTTTTATTGTGTGGTTTTAGAGCTTTCATTATATAAAGCCACCAGCACACTATACAAGATATCTTATTTTGTGTTCCACAGAATAAAGAAAGCCATACAGGTTTGTAACAGAGGGTGAGTACATGATGACCGAATCTTCATTTTTGAGTGAACCATTCCTTTAAGATGCCTCAAAAGGTGCAGTATTGGGTTCTCCAGCAGTCTTTTCTAGAAGTACCGCATTCCATCACTATTCAGTATTCGCTCTGGGTCTCAGAGTATCAGCACTGCATCAGAGAGTGAAGCTGATGCATACAAGAGACGAGAGCGTTGCACATGCACACACACATTTCCCTCCTTTTTTTGACAGCGCAGGCTTCGCACAAACCACAACCAGCAATACCAGCCATCAACACAGATCCCACATGCTCCAACCAATGAGAAACAGAGACAAAAGTGCATTTCCTTTGCAAAAACCAATCACACGGCAGATAAACAGAGCAGAGCGAGAGTGGCAACACAAACAGATACACTGGGACAGAGAGCTAGTGTGCTTCCAGAACAGATGCGTCTTTTTTAGGGGCAAAGCACCGCATTCATCCCTTTTCCACACAAACATACACACATGCTCGCTCATGAAAGGCCTCACAACTCCATTTAAACGCCATTTAATCCAAGAAAATTTGGATTCCAATGGTTTTAAGCACCAACACTACTTCGTATTTCATTAGTGCTTCATGTGAAAATAATTCCTTTAAAAACATGTCGCGTTTATCCGAATCAAGATCGCACAACCCCACCGGGAGAAATCCATTACACAACCAGGCACTAAACAGGATGCCTGCTGAAGTCAATTGAGTTTATCCTCTCAATCCAAGCGCAGTCCATCCAAATAGCTCTGGTTTGGCAAATCTCGCACTCTCAGATTTGCTGGGATACTCTGCATGCTGGACAACACTCGATTGGAACAAACCCTGCATTGACAAAATGAGACGTAAAGAGGCAAAAGAGAAGGAAAGATAGACAGGTGGCGGCACTCTGGGGGGGAAAACACAGGCTCGAAACCCATCTGGTGAGACCCAAGCATCTGTAATCACGGACAACACCCCAAAAACGATCAAAGAGTTCAGCATTTTGGACAGGATGTACCTTTCATATTCAATCATTCAGGGCTATAAAATATTAACTTAAAACTTCTTATATGAATTAATCATGTGTGTGTGAACATGCTTAACAAAAAAACAAAAACAGAGGGCTGTTGGGTAAACAACCGTTACGCCGAAACGACATTTCTTGAATGGAATGTAAAAAACAAAACAAAACAAAACACACAAATGGAAAAAAAAAAATCCGTCATGCACAAATATCAGCACTTACCAGAAAACTGCTATAAGCTCCTTGACAGTGTTTGGATATTCTTGATATGTCCACAAAATAAAACAAACCGTAAATATAATGAAAACTAATAATATTTTAAAAATACAAAATAATGAATCAGTTGTAACCAAAGAAAAGTGGTCCTTTTAGACGCAAAGCTACTGACAACAGCAACAAGACTAGCTGATGCAGGCAGTCACGGCGAGATGCTACAATAACAGCATCCCCTTTTCAGGAAAGGATGGATAAAGGAGGGAGTGACAAGCACACAGGAGAAATGGAGGCAGGAGGGGAGGAGGGGCACTATGGAGCATGCTCGCTGAAAATCCCTTGGTATTTAAGCGTCACATGACCTGCTCTGAGCTGTCAATCATTGCTGGTTGGAAAATGTAGGGAGAGAAGGAGAGATGGATGGGGGACCATTATGTTGATGGGTACAGTGCGGAACGGTGGGTGGAGCCATCACAGCTGCTTTTTTCCCGTTTAATTAAAGAAAGAGGGAGAAATTAAACTGTAATCTCTCACAGCCCACCCCCAGGCAAGAAGCCCACCAATGGCACTCGTGTTTCCGGCTTAGAGCCATGGATTAACCCCTTATAAACTGCACACACACCTGCGCGCGCACACACACACACACACACACACACACACACACACACACACACACACACACACAGGCTGAGTTTGTTGGGACTTTCCATAGACATGATTTTTATATTGTTCAAACTGTATATTTTATTTCTTAACCCTAAACCACCCAATAAAGGAAACTTTCTGCATTTTTATATTTTCAAATATAACATTATTGATTTATAAGCTCTTTTTGTCATGGAGACCAAAAAAATGTTCCCACAAGGTCAAAGATTTATGGTACTGCCATCTTTGGGGGGACATTTTGTCCCCATAATGTAGGAAATACACAAAGTATACCAGAACACACACACACACACACACACAGATACACAGTATATCTGCATATGTGAAGTTATTAGCAATGTTCATTTTCTTTATTTTCAATATTAGAAAAGTAATATAGGGAAGGAGTATATCATTGATCTTTTTTTTTTATCCATTTAATTCCGTTTTTTGCCTTCACTAGTGCATTCTGAATGGTTTAAAACAAATAGTTCATGTAGCATCTCTATTAATAGCTCAAAAAACATGCATAAGTCTCTTAAAAAATAGAAATGCATGCCACACCATTAATGCCAACTACACACACACAAACCTAAAAATTGCTCAACTGTTAACAATAATTACAATGACAATAATAAACACTGACAACAAAAATTCTTGAGCATTAAATCCTCATTAGAATGATTTCTGAAGGATCATGTGACACTGAAGACTGGAGTAATGATGCTGAAAATTCAGCTTTGCCATCAAAGGAAAAAAACACCAAACTATAAATCTTTATCTATTGTTGTTTCTTGAGCACAGTAGACTAAGCGTCAGTGGCAGGTGATGGTGCTCAAATTTCATCTGCTGAATCTGCAGCTGGATTTAATTTAATACCTAACATTCCACAAACTCACAACTGTAGCAGACACACCTCAGCGAGAAGCCCCATAAACACACATCAACGAATACAGAAGATAACTGCAATTACATTGTATGTTTCTTCTTGTAAGCCAGACAGGTCTGAACATTTAAAGAAACTGCAATTCAAACAGAGTCTATGGCAAATATTCGTCTTTTTCCAGTAGGAATTCAGAGCTGGAAACTCAAGTATGGTGATTGATAGTTTAGGTAACATTTAATTGTTTCATAAACCATCCAAAACAATAAGAAATACTTCTATAAAAGTGGTCTTTTGTCACATCTTATTCTTTAGGAAAACACTTTCGTCATTCATTTCAGACCTACAATTGGTATACAGCGACCTCTAGCGATAAACTGTAAACAGTGTTCTCTATGGACAAATTCTACACAGCGCCCCCTAGTGACGAACGGTATACGGCGCTCTCTAATTACATACTATATACATAGCGCCCTCTACTGACTGGTGAAGAAATAATCGAAATGGAGCATAAGAATATTTTTCTCTCAATATGGATTTATTCTAAATAGGGTAGCTGCGTACTGTCCTGTCGAGCAAGTCTTCTCTCTAAACATTCAGCTACTAAAAATCGTCAAAGGAAAAAATAATAGCCTGGAAAAATATAAGCAAAGGTACAAAATGCTTTAAACATGGTGTAAATCAAAGAGAGAGAGAGAGAGAGAGAGAGAGAGAGAAGACTGTTTGAACAAAGAATCTGTTTGGTCCGTCATATAAAATAGATGAATAGAACAGATAAATTTAACCTTAGATGTCACCATTTGGATTATTGTCACGTTCAATGTTTTATAATGTTCCTGAATAGATCAAGACGTCTTGGCAATGAGGGAAAAATGCCTTTTAGTTGGGTTTGTCCTGAGCGTATAGTGGTCGGTCATTAACGGTAATTTTCAACTGTATAAACACCATGACTGAATGAATACACAAAATTCATCAATTACTTGCAATTGGTCCATTTCTGCAAACTGTTCACATAATTCGCAGTTCTACTGCTCTCTCTTGCAAACTCTTTACACAACTCCTCAGTTTTCTTGCACACTTCTCAGTCAGTGCACCAACATACTGCTGATAAAGACTCACAATTGAATGCTATTCTGTTTTCCTCATTGTATAAAACATAGACCTATATAAAAGTCTCATGTTTTCTCATTGAAATAACAAAAAGTTAAACGGCCCAAATAACACGGAACCAGAAAGAGCACACATAGGAAAAGCAGAAATCGAAAAGGGGTTATTAATAACTTACCTTAAAACAATCCTGCCAGATCAAGAAGACATCAAATTATGCTGTCCAGCCAAGGAACCAGAATCAGCTGTCATAGGTGAAAATATGGAGTCTTCAGGATAACATTATTATATATAGGATAACAATCCACAACCTGATCAGGCCTCATGCTGAGTGACTTCTGAAAACTGCACTATATACTGCCAACTACATGAGAGCAGAATGTGAAACAGTATAGGCATTATTCACAATCCAAGCTTTGAATAGTACTGTGCTATTCACATGGATGCACAAAAAAATGCGAACTTTGAATCCAGTTTTGTATAAAAATGTCTCAACGTGTGGCAATCAAATAATGAGGCATAAATAATGTCTTATATATGCCCGGTTTCACAGACAAGGCTTAAGCCTAGTTCCAGACTGAAATGGATATTTGTGCTGTTTTAACTGGAACAACTTGCACTGACATAGCTTAAAATATTTAGCTCAAGATGTACACCAGTAATGTTTCATGAGGCACGTTTATAAAAGATACTTAAATGTCCTAATTTAACTAATGCCAAGCTCCAGGATTAATCGCTTATCTTTGGAATTAAGGAATAACAAATCAAATAGTCCATGTGGCTACAGTGGTTCAACCTTAATTTTATTAAGTGACGAGAATACTTTTTGTGCGCAAAAAGAAAACTACTTAATTCAACAATTTCTTGTTGAGCCACTGTAGTCACATGGACTATTTTAATGTTTTTACTACCTTTCTGAGCCTTGAAAGTGGTAATGAAATTGCGGTCTATAGAGAGATCAGAGAGCTCTCAAAATTATCTTAATATGTGTTCCAAAGATAAACGAAGGTCTTACAGAATTGGAACGACATGAGGGTGAGTAATTTTTAACAGAATTTTTATTTTGGGGTGAACTAACTAACCCTTTAAGTGTGTGTTAGAGACAGCCAAATCTTCCATGTAACATCTTGCTTTCTGTATGTTACCTCTTTGAAAATAGAAAAATCATGGAAAGGTATACCAACGCTTGAGTGAGATATGATGCAGTCTAGTGCAAAAAATAAAACATATAGCATAAAACCAACAACACACAACAATCAGTTTGCCTGCATTACGTTTTATTGATTAATTAAATTATGACTAGTCTTTTGCCACAAATCCCATAACAGATGCTTAAATGCTAAAATGTATTACAAAAATAAAATGCTTTTGTTAATTATACTGATTAACAAATTACCTTTATGCTTCAACATCAAGCATATTATATTTCAGATCAAAACCATGCATTTTGTCCCTGCATTTCACCTTTATAGTCAAGATTTTACGTTAGTCACAGCTGCCACAGTTCAAAGCACAGAGAAAAACCCCGTTACACGACAGTGATTTCCACATATTCAGTCAAATGGTTGTGTCCAATAAATAGAGATAGGGAAAAGAACATCTTTCCATTTAGGATCATGCAAATACATTGCACTAAGGCCCAAGTCCATATACCTTCACTCTAACACAGGAACAGACACTGATATAAGCATTGCTCAGCTCCGGCAAAATACCACTAGGTTTAAGGTGGGTAATAAGTGCGATTACTCTGGGGGATGGTTCACCCGGTGCTCCCCTGTAGCATCAAACACTGAGGCCTGGTTTAATGATCCTTTACAGAGCAGAAGAACATTATCTTTGGCTTTGAGGTTACAACACGAGGGGTTTGTAAGAAGGCCTGGGAGATGAAAACAATACGAATTGGAGAGCTAACGAATCACTTTCCCTCAAGAATACTTTTGCACTAATACAGTTCTAAGAGAAAGATGAACATCAATTTAGTGTTGCTTAATGAGGTGAAGTTAGTGCACTTATGTGTACTGTTTGTGCCTCACTACACCAAGACAAAGAAAGCATTAAATCAACTTTCCAATAGGCGTGAGAGAAACTCTGATGTAGATTAGTTCCTTTGAAACTTTTAGGGGGAATCCTGCGATTAAACAGAGATGACATATGTAGTTCATCTGTTTTTCATCTTAAAATTAAACTGTTGTATTAATGGCTAGAATGGACAGTGTGACTTGAGGGATAGAAAAACCCAAAACAAAATGCATATTTCCAAAATCCACACGACACTCAGCACAAAACATTTCAGCATGACTCGAGTGAGGTGACTTTCCCTGGCAGGAACCATGGAGTTCCTTGGATTTGTGACTTGTGAGCCCTTTGAACATTTAAGGGCCTCCGGATGCCCTGAAATATACTATTGATATATATATATATATATATTATTTCTTATTTATTGTTTACACTGTCAAACAACAAACAAGGCTTTTGATTAGCTAGTACTGTTGAGTCTTTGAAAAATGTCCAGGCGGAAAGTTGGAGAAAGGCAGTAGCTGATAGTCTCTTCAACTTCCTGAACACGGCGCTGAAAACGACAGCGGTCCCGGGCGATTTCCTCCCAGGGGCCATGGCGGTCCTCATCACTGCTGGCATAGAACTCCTCAACCTCTTCCATAAAAGTCACCTGTGAAAGAAATAAAAAAAACTGAGTATAATGAAATGTCATCCATTGTTCAACAGGTTGTTACATATAAGTAGAGCATTCTGTGCCATTAAAACCAGGCATTCCATGATGAGCATTTTCTACTTTCTTGAAAGCCACCGATTGAGAGAGGGTAACTAATAAACTGAAGGATTTTTTGAACAATGTATTTATTAAGACCCAATGCTCTTATTTGTGCTCCATTTTCAGACTCACCCCTTCACTGTTGCTAAGTAACATGAGTTTTCGCTAAAAATGTGGAGAATTACGATATAATGCGAGTGAGTATGTGATTGCTCCTAATGCATAGGAGTAGTTGGGAGTGCCATCACCCTCAGACCAAATCTAATGACTCTTAACTAGTGTGATGACAGAGTCATGAAATGCAGCACGCTATAAAGTGATAATGAGTAATGGGCAGAACACGAACTCAGTCTCCCTGGAGACAGCAAAATGGAACCATTGCATCAGATCATCACAGGCAGGGAAGGGGAAAAAAAAAAAAAGTAAAAAATGATATTGCATGGCTTTACATCATTTTCTCAAGCTGGCCTATGTTGCCATATTGTCAAAGAATGGAAATAAGGCAGAATGGCAGCATGAAAGAAGATTAAGTGTTGCTACCGTTCGTCACATTCAATAAAAATTATGATTGTGCGTATAAATACCCTATTGTTTATCTGATGAGGACATTAACCATTATTCTGAATATATGAAAGGCACAATTCATCCTGTATTCTCTTACTATATTCTTATTTTATTATTATTCAATTGTTATCTTTCTTGGCAAAACTATAATAAGGTTCATTCAATTCATAATTATTGATTAATTCATCTTTTTATTCTAGGTTAATGTATAAAATATTATTGTTCATTGTTAATCCATGTTGACATTTTTCACTAGAAATGTACTTGTAAAGTACATTACCATCAAAAGCTTGGGGACTGAAAGCTGTTTTTGGAATGAACGTCCTGTGCTCACTAAGGTTGCATTTATTTGTGCAAATAGTGATATTGTTAAATACTATTACAATTTAAAATAACTGTTTTCTACTTTAATATATTTTAATAAATTATCTGATGGCAAAACTAATTTTTCGGCATCATTACTCCAGTCATCAGTGTCACATGATCCTTCAGAAATCATTCTAACATGCTGATTTGCAGGTCAAGAAATATTTCTTCAATGTTAAAAACAGTTGTGCTGCTTAATATTATTTATACATTCGTTTAGGATAATTTGATGAACAAGCTCAAAAGAACATTTATTTGAAATGGGAATCTTTTCTAACAATTTTAAAGCCTTCACTGTAACTTTTGATGCATTTAATGTGTCCTTGCTGAATAAAAGTTTTAATGCTACTATTCGAACGTTTGAGGTAAATAAGATTGTTTTATGTTTTTGAAATAATTCTCTTATACTTACCATGGCTGCAGTTGTTGAATCAAAAATACAATAAAAACAGTAATACTGTGAAAAATTATTACAATTTAAAATAACTACTGTTTACACTATAAATAAACTAACTCTTTCAACAAAAATATGAAGCAGTACAATTGTTTTCAACATCGCTAATAATAAATGTTTATTGAGCACTAAATCAGTGTCTTAGAATGATTTCTAAAGGATCATGTGACTGAAGACTGGAGTAATGATGCTGAAAAATAAAGTTCGGCATCAGAGGAATAAATGACATTTCTAAATATATTAAATAAGAGTCATTTTAAATTGTAATAATATTTCACAATTTTATTGTTTTTAGTGTATTTTGATCAAATAAATGCAGCCATGGTGAGCATGAGACTTCTTCCAAAAACAAACATCAATTTTAACCTAGATTAATACATTTTGTAAAAAAAAAAAACATGAAACCTAATGCATTAACTAATGTCAACTAAATGAACCTTGTAAAGAATTACCACTTTTTAAGTCCTTGTACCACTGCTGCAAGCACCTCAATTTCCTACCTGGGGGTCAATAAAGTCTTATCTTATCTAAAACAACTATGTTAGATATTAAAAAAGGGCATGTTGGCGGTTTTAAATTAACTTTAAGGAAATTGCTTTCTGAATAACCTAAAATGAACTAACCAGGATTTAAAGAAGCAAGTGTAATGATTTTAAACATTTTGCTGAACAAAGTGGATGTAGTTTATGACTATACACAAAACTGCAGCAAAACTACTAAAACAACAACTGCATTGAGTCAAAGGAGTGTCTCCATCTGATTCATTCTTCCATTCTAGACATCAAAGGAAGGTGTTCTTAAGACAAACCACACCATCTCACACTTTGTAAGCAACCAGAATGTTCAGAAAAACAATTACATAAGTACTTTCAGACTGAAATGTGATAAAGGGGTCAATATTATACAAACCTTCCTCAGCTGAACAGCCGTGGCACTGCTTGAGCATGGCAGAGGGGAAATCTCAGAGAATCCACTGTCCAGTCTCTCCTCAGCCTCCTCTCTCCTGTAGCGTGGCGTTCCAGGCACTTTCTCCTTACGGCACCCTTTAGGGGTTTTCTGAGTCTGTATGGGAGCCTGGAAGTTGAGGAGGCTGAAGGGGTCTGCTGAGCAGCTAAAAGAGTTCCACAGTCTCTGATTATCTTCCTCATCCATCTCACAGGCATCTTCGCTGGACTCATTTTCGGAGAGCGAGGGCGATGATGGAGTTGGCGAACACTGGGAGGACATATGTGCTGGTGGAGACTCTGAGACCAAGGAGTCTGTAGTCGCAGGGTTTGGCTTGGAGGCTGTCCTTATAGGAGCCGTGAAGTTCCTCGGGTTATAAGGATCCCCGTTTTGGCACAGAGAATTCCACAACCTCTCGGTCTCGGAGTCGGCCTCCTCTGCTTCTGAGTCTTCCTCAGATTCGTCGTCACTGTCATCCAGGTCCTCAGACTCTGAGAAGTGGGATGAGCCTTCACTGTCAAAGCCATCATCGTCATTGCTATCCCAATCATCATCATCCTCCGATTCGGATTCGCCGCTACAAGGGCTGCCCATGATGTAAGCAATGACCTTGTTTTGACATTGAGGAGTGGCCAAAAATGACCTGTTTTCTGCAGCTGAAACTGTTTTTGCTGTCTTCTCAGTGTCCTCTTTATCCCTTTCCTTAATTTCTTCCTCACAAACGAGAGGCTCACTATTAAACTCGCTCTCAGTAGTGTTACTCCGAGATGGGTTGTCTTCGGCTGTTTCCGACACCTGTTCCTTGGAAAGCAGCTTCATGTGAAGTTTACCATTTGAGTGTTCTTCCTCCAAGCTGGAGTAGCCATTATCTTGGTCAGGGGTCAGAACTGCCACCTCACTGTAGGCTCTACTACAAACTAGTAGTTGCTGCTTAACATCTAGTGGAAGCTGGTACGAGTTGGGCAGGGATTCTGGTTTGGGCACGTGCAGGCTTGCATTGTGGGTCAGCTCTTTGGAGCACAAGGGTCCAGTGCTTTCGTTGTGCATTGATCGCCCATCATGGCTACGTACACACAGTTCGGTCGTCATGGCAATGGCCGCCGGCGTGCGGCTCTGACAATAGCCGGCACTGTGATGTTCTCCACAATGCTCCCAGCACGTATCAGTCTCTTTTATGCTTTGTGCTACATTTAGCAGCAAGTTTTGAGGTCTGTCGTCGGCCTCCCAAAATCCACTCCACCTCCAGCTGTTAGTGGACCGCACGGACGCCGTATCCGGGCACAAATCGCATCCGCTTTCTGGTTTTGCGCGCTCGCCTCCCGCGCGCCTTTTTTCCTGCGTGTTCATCAACACCTGGCTGAGCAAGTTTCTCGCCGTTCCGAAGTATCCGATCGATGCCTGCTTTTGAAGATTGAAATCTTTCTGGGAGGTGTTCTGAATTCCTAGCTCGCTCAACGAATCGTGCGTGAACCAGGGAAGGGTCCCCGGATCTGCGGAAGACGCATGCGCCACGTTTTCATGCTGGCAGTGGAGGTATGCAACTTTCAAAGGGGTCACAGAGTTTCCAATATCTAGATTTGAATTCATTTCAAATGCAGTCTGGGTCCTTCCCGGTAAATATCTCTGCAGGAGAGACCAAGCAGGCCTGGAGACCAGAGAGAACACGCTTATCCACGAGCTGTCAGCGCGTTCGTCACTGTCACGCGCGGACCGCGTGTCCCCGTGAGAAAAGTGTTCATGTGTGCTCATTCTTCTGAAAAATATGAAATGCGCTGAACTACACAAACCTAACGAAAATGGAACAAACTAACAAATTAAGTTACTTCCTTTAGAAGTGTCTCGATAAACACACTGTTTAGACTTATTTGCATAAAGGTGCTCGGTTTCGAATGTCTCTGAATTGTAATATACAGAACAGTTCCTAAATCAACCTAAATATGGCCTTGTAAGGCTTAGCTGGCTAACGCAGCTAGTATTAAGTTTTAATGTATGGCTAAATGTTAGCTACAAAAAACTACAACGCTCCGTTTTCTCATTCCTTTAAGCCCTTAACACCATCCATGAGTACCGATAGATATTCTCCGGGGTAAATGAAAGTCCATGTCGTTTAGACTGTGTGGAGTCCGAGCCGGCTCGCGCGAATAGCTTCAGCGTCCATATTGACCGCAGTGTTAACGCCAACCGTGCTATCCTGAGGAAGATGACACCAATTATTTCGGTTTGAAGGGACTGTAGAAACAGCAGAAGGAAAGGAGAGGCATTTTGAGGTTGTGTAAGAGTAAGATAGGCTAGTATACTCCAAAGTAAAGCTTGAAACAAAAGCCATTTTGACGTTTGAGTGGAAGCGAGCGTCGGTTCTTCAACTGTCAGTCTTCTGTCACCTCCTCAATCGAGCCCAGCTGCCGCGTTTTTCGAAAAAAAATACTGTGAGTTGAAGGAGAATGAAGCCGGCTGTACCATCAAAATCGAGTCAAAGCGGTCTCCTTAAAGTTACAAAAAAGTAATTTCGCTTTTTAATTCGTTTTAAAAAGAAATACTTGGTATTCTTACTCGTTGACGTCGCCGTTGTGCTCGCTAGCCGCGGAGCTAAAGCAGAGAGATTTCATCAGAAAAGCTGTAAGGGAGCGTCTCTAAATTTCAGAAGCACTAGCGCGCGCTTAGGGACCGTGGTAAAATTCCGATTTCACGAGGTAAATTGATACGTGTGTTATATAAGATAATCAGTGCAAGTCACGCAATGCATAAGTCCCTCAGGATCTTCTAAATCTTTAATGCGACGCTCTGTTCCTGCTTCTAGTAGTTTTGACTAATCTAGTCAAAATCCAGAGAGACTTTCAGTATGAATTTGACATTCATTTGAGCCTTAGTGTAAAGCCTTTTTCTTTTTTTTTTCTTTTTTACCTGTGCAGAATCCCTCAGGCACAGAACTAATGCTTCATAAGGAATCGACTGCAGATGCCATATGAGAAAGGATATTTTTTATTTTGTGGTTTTCACTAAATAGTGATATGTGGACACATAGACCAGTCTTTATGATAGCAATATCACAAGTGTTTTCTATTCCCTGCTCTCAGGTAACCGCAATCCTGGAGCGTAATGGGAAAAAAACAAACAAGAAACACTCAGCTCTGGTCTGATTCATTAGTCTGTACTCAATTTTCCTTTCTATTCGACAGTGCTGAATTTTATTCCCAGGTTGTCCTAATTAAATTTTTATTCTCAGTGGAATGTTGTAAATGGTTACATTAACATGGATGGATGAGAAATGCCATCCTCTGGAGGAGTATCAGAACAATGAGTAATGTGTAAGAACATGGACTGTTCAGATAGGAAATTAAAGCCTTTATGATAAACCAGTCTGATGTAATCCTTACCTCAGTGTGACAACAGACAAAACAGCATATGGGATAAAGTCACTGGTGTCTCAGTAAAGCGGATTGTTCTGGTCAGTCGTGCCCAACTGAGATTCAACATTGAATCAGCGTGAATGTGCATCTATACAAGACTTGCACAAGTTTCATCACTTCACATTGATCATTGCACCATCTTTGTAGAGGTTAATGCGGCCCAACAAAGGTAAACTGGCAGCCAAGGCAAGAAACACAGTATTCAAATCGGTTTCCTTGTGCATTTATTAAGTGCAAATAAAGTTTAAAAACATGGTTTGAAATTAGAAGAGAAACAAATCTTTTCTTGAAATGGAGAAAAAAAATGGAGTAAAGCCCATTTATAATCCATAAATCACATCAAAATTAGATTCTCAACATTTACATATGCCAACCCTATTGATTTTACACTCACATTCTCTTTAGTTATTAAAATAAGGGTCACAGATGTTATAAAACTTCTATACCTTTAAACCCAAACTTTTCTGCACATTCACACAAAATATTTTCTAAAACGCTCTTTTCCATAAGAGTTGGCATGCAATCATACAATCATTTTCCATTAGGTTAAACATCACACAGCAGTGCCAGTTGGAAAAAACACACACAATCATTCATCATTTGAAAGAAAAAAAAAGAACTTAATATCTGAAATTGAGCTGGTTTGTCTGGTTAGAAAAAACTACAGAACAACAAGGACTACTTTGACCTGGATAATCATACCTAAGTTTGCTTAAGGCTACTGGATTGTTAGAGCACCTCGACATACAGGGTTGCACTTTCAACTTGTAGGTTATCGATTTAAAGAGATGAATTCAATAAAAGATTCATTATGCATTTTGCTCAAAACGTCAGTTTCCCCATTTTATTATTTTACACACACTAACCATCAGTGCCAATTGGTTAAACTGGACAATTTTTGGAGAATCATATTAAACAACTTAAGGAAATGTCCAATTACTTAATTTTCCCTTCCAACCTTAATGTGAAATATACGGTACTTCTCAAAAATCAAACTGAGTGCAAAGTAAAGCAAATCGGAATGCAAAATCTTTAAGCATAAGCTTCCCAGGGGGGAAAAAAACACTGTGTTATATTTAGCATTTAATTTACATGCAGTTTTACATAAAAAGGGAGGAATGAAAATGCTGACAGAACTACAGTCTACAGCTTTAATTTCACACCCCCTTTTGGAAAAAAAGAAAAAAAGAAATTAACCAATAAAACTTGGAAAAATAAGGTCAATGTACTTGACAAACAAATGCAAAAATGCAATATTTATCCAGTAGCAAATTGTACAGCATGCAAATCAACTATTTTCAAATAGAAATGTCCTCGTCTAGGTTGTTTATATATCAACAAGGCAAAATCACTGACCCTGAAGTCAAGTCCCTTTGAAAGTCTTTTCTGTATAAAATACTGTGTGCCATCATTTCAGAAAGAAACATTTTTTTTTTTGTTTATGTAAAGAAATAATCAATATTCCTCAGGGTTTGTCTCTGTTGTTCAATATACTGTACATGCAATTCATGTTTTTGTTTTTATGGGCCCACCTATTTTACATGATCAAACATCTACATTCACTCTGTTCTGTGTGTGTCATTTCCACTGCAGTGGTTATGAAGAAGTTAATTCCACGGTTTCAAGCCAAAGACCATCAAGTGTTTATCCCTTTTTCATGATCAGGCAATGTCAAAAAAATTACCCAACTTTACAGTACAAAAGCAGCCCTCACTATTAATCTTTAGGTAAATCTGCAAAATCTGATACAAAGAGACATAACTAATGTCACAAGACACAACATACTGTAGCTCAAAATTGAGCCGCAATAGAGAAACATTTTAAAAAGAAAATAACTTAAATTTCCATTAGCATTCTCAAGAAGACAAAATGGGGCTTTAAAAAGTTTCATGGACAGCAATTTTCCAGAAATCCCCCAAAAATATGGCATGGAAGTAATTTCATCTTTAAATATTCTTTTTGCCAATCCTTGTGTCACCAAATGGTTGTCCCATTGTGTTACCAAGAACCGCTTGCTTTAATCCGAGGTCTGGTTCGCACGGTGCATGGTACCCCACCAGAACAGTATCAAGTGATGACACACCATCACCAAATCTACACATCTCCTGGGTAGGAGAATCAAACACAAACCCCCACTGGGGGAAACAGCCTTCTGAGCAGCTGGGCATCTCCAACTCCCGACCCATAAGCAAAGACAGACACAAACACATGCACACAAAAACAAGTGAAATCCTTCACTTCTGGGCATCCATACAAGCGCTAGCGGTTTATGTCAGAGCCTCTAGTGCCAAGCTGGTACCAGTCCACCCTGCGATGGCCCGGGGTGAGGTCTTTCAAATGAATGATGGTTTCACCCAGCAGGGTGTTGTCCCAGAATGCTCCCTCATTCAGTACCCGCAGGTGAATGGTTCTCTGCTGCAAATCGCCACGTGGGATCTTATCATACACCAGCTGAAAAGGAGACAAAGGAATGTCACTCAGGAAGATTCATAAAAATAAAGTGTAATGGTGCCCACCCACTTTTTCCGCAGCTTTCATTCCGGAAGTATTTTTCCCCAATTAATTTTTTTTTTCATAGATATTTTTTTAAACAAGTCTTTGCTATGGCATTATAAGCCATGAAGCCAACCAACCAGCTACAAGGAAAAATCATAACATTACAAACTTTCATCATTTCAAAACTTAAAAAACAAAACAAAAAAACAAACAAAAAAAGGCAAAAAGACAAGGTACAATACTGTCAAATGGAGAAATATAAAACATTTTTTACTTCCGGAACCCAACTATAGTATTATTTAATAGTGAAGTTTCCTCACCATCTCATTGTAAGTGGGGTTGCATGTTCGCCGGGCTGCCTTGGTCTTCCTTTTGCTAGTTTTCTGAGGGTCTGGGAGGAGGTACAATTTGACGTACGGATCAGGGTCCGTTCCCTCCTGCAAGGGTTGCTGAAGATAGGTCCATAACGCATTGGTGAGTGACAACTCAACATTTTTATGTGCATTATGCGCTTATGATTAATGGCAGACACTCACCAAGCCTCTAATGTGCATCACCATAATGAAAAGCTTGTCGCTCTTATACAAAATGGAGAGCTTCACTTCACCTGCCACTGTACCGGGCACAGGAGCCCAAGATGCATCTGGAGAAGAAGATGAACTGGATTTAATGTGGAAAGGTGCATGTATGCATCTGGCTTGCAAAGGTACACTTAAGGTAGATGAAGTAAATAAACTAATTGGATTTCCAGAGCTCAGACTGACAGGACTGGAGCCTGTTGAGCAGAGACCTTTAACACAAATCAGATAAGGTGACCAGCCAGATGTTATTGCTTCCACAGAGCAATTCTCATGATCACTCTTAATATTTAACTAGTTGTGATAAACTCTTAGTGTTTGATGTACGGAAACATTTACAAAATGTTTGATGCAGGACCGGCACCAGAAGGGGGGCCGGGGTGGTTCATTTTTGTCGCTAGAATAAAAAAAGGCTGGTTTGATGCCATAGACCCACAAATAATATTATCCCTTGCAAGGGATTATTTTACTAAAACAAAAAGGCAGATATAAAGTATAAATTTTATATATAAACTCCCATTTATACTGTATTATATATATGTATTATATATACTGTTGACATTATAAAGATGACTTACTGTTCGCAAAATAAAATTGGCTTTTTATTTAGTCATTATACCCAAAAGAATATTGATTAAAATAACATCTGGAATATATTTACTTGGCTGACAGTCTTTCTTTTTTACTTTTTTTCTTTTAAGAGTACTGTTAGATGTTTAAAGCTTAAGAGCAAATATAAAACTAAGACTGTCAACTGAATAAAATAATCTCCTAAGTCTGTAGAAAATGAAAATTAACACTTTTTCTTGGACTCCACTTTTAAAATCACTTGTGTCAGAGTTCATTGGCCTAAAGTTGTGTGATTGCAAGCACATTACACTAGTAATTAAAGATAAGACTCTGGATAAGCACCGGGTGTGTCACTTGGTCACACTCACAATCACATGGACTGCAGGCTGATTGGCCCAAACAGACATTTCCTTTATACTAACTCATGATGATTTGCTGTGACGGCAGGCTGAACTACATGAACTTTCAATCCATCATACACACAAACATGTGTAAGTAGAGTGATTCATAAGAAGTGTATTTAGTAGTGTATAAGACAAATGAGGCAAAGAAATATACCTGCTGGTTTATTATGGAGAGCATTAACAACAGTTCCTACACTTCCTGCCCGCTCGTCTCTTGGTAGAGGGTGAAAGAAGGTGTAGATCAGATCGCACTGAAAGAAGAGAGGGTTACATTACTGACTGCAGTTAACTCAAAAGCAGATGTACAGTCACAGCAACAAATATGGATGTCATGCGATCTGGTTGCATTCTTGAGATGCACCATAAAGTACAGCACAACACAGGAGAAGTGAAAGCATGCACGGTCTGGCAGTGCCCGTCTTGCCTCAATAGGCCTGTGGGTGAACTGTTTACAGACAATGTGTGGTTTTCACAGAACATGGCTGATTTCCAAGAAACACGCCAGTCGAACTGAAACCACTGACATTAATCAAATAAATGCAGCTTTGGTGAGCTTAAGAGACTTCTTTCAAAAACTACGATTCAAAACTATAGGGGTGGTACATTTTATAAAAAATAATTAGTGTGCATGGACTATAAAAGGAAGAATTTTAAAGTATAAAGATAGTAATACAAATGGGTCAAAGGTTACCTGTGCCACCTCTTGAGCAGCATGGATCAAATGCCAAACATATCCATTTAGCTCCTCTTTCCTTCGGTCTGCTAGGGCCTCCCCTCGAGACCGACCAATCACAAAGCGGCTAGGGAAACTGTGGGAACATTACATTGTGAGGTGTGTGAAATTAAATGAAGAGCACTGCTACGTGGCATGTGTTACCACAAATACATCCCGAAGGGGTGATCACCATCCTGTACACCACTCTGAGGGGCTTCATTTTGCAATAATGACCGGCTGGTTGAAGCAATTACTTTGCTTAATACATTGATACTAGCAGTACTGAGAGGAGGAAAAAATAAAAAAGTACAATGACCAGCTTTCATTTGGTTTCATAACTTATCACTATTTCAGACTAAACATATCCACTGATAACACAAACCTGCATCAGTTTCCACTACACTCAGTAGTTCTTCAAATCATTTACAGTCAAGGTGTATGATGTGTATTCAGTGAGCTTTTGATTTCATAAAATTCACATTTCTGTCAGGTTTTAATATTGTACCTGGGTAGTTTTGAGGACGGGAAGATGAGCTGCAGTTTACTGTGAAGTTCATGGAACTCCTCGAAGGTCCTCTGGACTAAAGTTGTTGACCCTGGTTGACCTTCCCGCTCCACTTTTACAACATAAGACTGGATGAAGGCATAAATATGCGAACATGAAGATCTGTATTAATTATTATAATGTACCTTAAATGCAATTAGGCTAAATTTAAATGCAGTAGACTTACGTAGCCTTTGCTTGGAGTAAAGGTTTTGATGTGTCTGCAAACAAACAGGCTGCGAATGACACCGTCACTCTTATGAGTGTAGACGCGTGGAGCAAATGATAGAACTGGACGCTCCTCAGAGGATGCAAACTTCATTTGGGCCAGGTTATGGATGAAGAAGTTGAGTTTAGTAGCCACACTGCCAAGACTTGACTCGATCAGCCTAGAAGAGGGGACAAGATTAAGATACAAGACAATGGCAATGTTTTGTAAGTTTTCTGTCGAGAGAGTGCGACAGTCCTTGCTCCACTAATTAACACTAGGACAGTTTTTAAAATGTTCCAAAATGGCAGTGGCTAGGTTGTGTTGCCTTGGTTGTAGGCAATTGCTAGAGTGTTCTGAGTTTCTTACTGGCATCAAGGGCACCGCTCTTTTTGTCATTCAAATTGTGGATTTCAAGTACAAAAAGGAACAAAAACCTCCAAGTTCTGACCTGGTGAAGTGCATTGTGGCAGCTGCTTCTGTTTCATGTGGTCTCAAAGCATCATAGACATATTTCAGATCATCTACATCAGACAACTCTGGTATCCCACTGGACAGCATCTGTACACAAACACAATAGTGTTTCATTGTTAGACCACAAGAAATCAATTCATTCAAATAAGCATTCAAATAACGGGGAAACGATAAAGCAAGCCAGATAACATTACTCAACCTCCAACTAAAACAAAATGTACAAACTAAGGAAATCTGAAAACTCACCAGGCCAAGCAGGTTAAGAAAAAGATGTGCGTGTTTCCTAATGAGATTGTAGGCCTCACAGCACAAGTCCACAAAGTCATGGAAACGGCTGGATGGCTTGTCACCACCATTGATGACATACGCCATGTCAGACGTAAACACAAAAGGAGCCCGGTCACTGTAAAAAACAAAACAAAAAAAAAACAGGAAGATTACAATCTGTGATAACATTTATCATCAACAGCCTAGATCTGGTTTAGCTCAAAAACATTCTTATAAAATGGATAGTTCCGGTTCTTGATTCTGATTGCTTGAGCTGCACTCTAAGCCACTGTAAATTACTCTACAAACATACACCTGTGACCTCTGCTCTGTGTCGTGCCTAATAATGCCACTTAGCTGTTCTGAATTCACATTACTTTTTTCAGTTCCTTTGTGAAGAAGCAATATGAAAGAGGCAGTTGTAACTCTCATAGTTCTACATTGTCCCACATTTCAATTACTGCAACTTACCGTTTGATGTTGCCAAACATCTGTGCATGTCCCAGGAACTTGCCGAAGTCAATGTGGAACATGTGACCACTGGTCTTTAGCATGATGTTGTCATTGTGGCGGTCGCAGATGCCTAAAATGTATGTGGCCACACAACAACCAGCACACGAATAGATGAAGTTTTCAACCGCCTGTGAAAAACAAAATCAACAGAATTCGTTTTTAACAAACCACTTTGAGACAGCAAGGGCTTGAAACACCAAATCTCTAAATACATTTTCATTTATTATTAGGACAGGCAAAATAAGAAACATGATGCAACCCAATGCAACTAAAGCAGCTATGGATTGACATTTCACAGAAAAACAGTCTGCACATACCATCAGGTTTAGCAAATTGGTCTTAAATGTAATGTATGACAATACTTCACAGTACCTTTTCATATTCATCCTCAGTCGGGTTGTGTTTCTGCAGCCAGTCTGCCAAAGTCCGGTCCTTAAAAGAACCAGTTACTCCATGCTCAACCTGGATCTTCCTCAGGGTTTCTGCACTGGGAATCATTTCTACCATGCCTACACAAGGGCAAATAGGAGTTCTGAAATTACTTCCATTCACATTCTCAGAAATACACATTTATACTGTTTATTAGACAAAGTCCATAGAGTGGAATCAAGGGTTTGGGGCAAAAAGTGACATAAAAGTGACAAAAATGCTCCATAGACAAAATCTAATGAATATTTATATCTAATTAAACATTTCAAGAATATAAAAACATGCCCCAGTTTTCTTAAAAAAACAAACAAAAAAAAACATTATAAATATTCATAAGATTTTAAAATTTTAATTATTAAAATAAAATTATGAATAACAACAATATAAATTTGCAGCTGAAGTTTTTTTTTTTTTTTTTAATAATTGAGGGGGAAACCAGAAAAAAAAAAACATTGAATCAACAAAATCTACTGTGACATTAGACAGTAGAGAGCCACAGAATCTAATAATCTGCCAATTATTTAAAAGCTTATCACTTTTATCTTTCATATGAATGATACTTAATTTTATTTTACCAACAATTAACTGATATAGAATTTGGCATAGGGTCATTCACAAAATGTACAGCGTTTCCCAATAGTAAAAAAATAAAAATAAATAAAAACACTGATGAAGTCATAAATCGAAGTCTTGACTTGACATTGGTGGATGGGTGTTCACCTCTGCCCCGTCCCGTAGAGAAGCAGCGGAAGATGACCATCCTCATGTCAAGTCCCTCCTGGATCCAGATCTTATTCATGATCCGAATGATCTGCAGCGTCAGCATGTCCTGCCGCAGGTCATCTCCAGCCTGAGTGAGAGAACCACCATAAACAACCAAGACAACATTGTGTTTCAATGCAGAACTGCTGATCCGAAATGCACACAGATATGGGAAGGCCGTACCTTGAAGATGACGTTGATATTGTCACCCAGAGGATCCTGGTTCTGGAATGAGAGCTTGAGGGGCACTGCATTGGAGTTGAAGTAGGAGCAAGACTACATGGAAAATGAAATATTGTATTGTTCTTGTCAAGACATTAGAATGAAAACACATGACTTATCAATGCTTGATATAAAAGTCACATTCTGTTATTACCTGTATGTTGATGCCCTTGACAAGCAGGCCTGGGTTCAGTGGAAGTCGGCAACTGCTGTTCATACAGAAGAACTGTTTGACCTCGTCTAGCCCATCACGGAGAATAGCCTGAAAACCAGACAAACAACGATTAACGTGCTGACCAGATGGTCTGGATAACATTAAAATGCCCCTTAGGAATCAACAATCTATCAGTCTTTGGCACAGACCTGTTCTTTAAAGCTAAAAATAGAAAGAGCACTGCAGCCATCAACTAAATGACAAATTTAGAAGCCAGCTCTTTTCAGCAAATTATTTTTGTAGGTCATAATTGTTCTCATTAGAAAACTGGGCACTGATTGGACCTTGTGAAATAGAGGTCACTACCAGGTCTAAATGAGGAACAGTGAAGCTGACCTGTCTGGATGAAGGTGAGGCGTCTCTGACCCGCTGGGCTAGTTTAGCTAGAATGTTGACCAGCCAGCCTTGCCGATCAAACTCTTCCCTCAAACCTCGACCAGAGCAGCAGAGAAGAGCCGCCAGTAGATACTGATACCTCACGCTAAACTGAGAGTCCTGAAGAGTATCTTTCAGCAACCTTCAAAGAGTGAGAGACAAAAGAATAGTATATTTTACCCGATGATCCAACACGCTTCGAGCAGTTAATTTCCTTTTGAAGTCATTTTAAATAGACAGCACTCACAAAGGGCAATTTCTGTAAAATGAAACCGTTTAGATGCGAGCACAACTTGGTGAATCTCATGAAATCTCTTAAGAAGTTTCCAGATCTCATTTCCCCCCAAAATCAAAAGAACGCAACGAAAATTGGATCGACTATTGGGAAACTTTAGAATGTTTTACATTGTAACAGTATTTTTTAAGAGCACTTAAATCACCCAATTTGTATTACTGCAATACATTTGGTATTGTCCTTATTTTTAAATAATGATTCTTATTACTTCAATACAGTAATTTTTAATTTTATTGGTAATCTTTTTAAACAAAAGTAATAAAGTAATAACGTTTAATTAAAAGGCAGCATTCGCATTGCATTGCTTTAATACAGTAAGTAAAATTAGTAAAAATATGTTGTTTAATGTGTAGTTTATTAGTAAAATATGTAGTTTAAAAAATGTTTTATCAAAATATTTAATTAGAAAATATTTTAATTAAAAGGCAGTGCAACAAATGCTAATGTATGAATATTTTATAAAATATATATTAATGCATTTTTTTAAATGTTACAATGACAATAAAAATGTGTATTTTGCTTTACAGCAATAAGAACTTGTAGGGTAAGCTAAGCTTAATTGTTCTGAAAAGAATGTTACAGAGCAAAAATATTTATTTTCTTCATGAAAAGATATGAAATTAAAATAAATAAAATATTTGATGAAATGTCATTTTTTCCTTTTAATTTTAGAGGTAAAATGTAACTTTTCATAAAGACCAGACAAAATTACTGCATCTGTACAGCAGGTGGCGCTGTTAGGTGATAGAGTGAATCTACACGTGCAATGCATGACTTTAAAATGTGTATACAAAGTATCAAGCATTCAAGGTGCTGACAAGTCTGCGATTCAAATCTCATCACTCGAGTACATCAGTTCAAAGGGTTAGTTCATCCAAAAATGAAACCTTTGTAATTAATTGGATTAACCCTCATGTCCTTTGACACTCGTAAGACCTTCATTCATCCTCAAACACAAATTAAAATATTTTTGGTCAAATCCAATGGCTCAGAGAGGCCTGCACTGACAATTTCAAATGCCCAGAAAGATACTAAAAACACATTTAAAACAGTTCATGTGAGAACAGTGGTTCAAACGTAAGGTTATGAAGCAACAAGAATATTGCGCCAAAAAAACCCAAAACAACGACGTTATTCAACAATATCTAGTGATGGGCTATTCAAAACACTGCTTCATGAAGCTTCAAAGCTTTACAAATCTTTTTGTTTCGAATCAGTGGTTCGGAGCATGTATCAAACTGCCAAAGTCACCTGAAACAATGAAATTTTGAAACACGCATGACGTAACGAAGCCTCGTTTACTGAAATCACTTGACTTCAACAGTTTAGGCTTGTTTCAGATACATTGGCGTTGCGCAGACTGATCGTCGTATGACATTAAAGTACCACGAGAGCGATTCAAAAACATGAGTCGTATGCTCTCCAAATGCTCTTGCAGTACCTACTGTGAGACCCACTTCGAAACCACTATTTCGAAACAAATTCGTAAGGCTTCGAAGTTTCATGCAGCAGTGTTGAATAAAGTCGTTATTTTGTTTTTTTGGCACACAAAAAGTATTTTCGTCGCTTTATAACGTTAAGGTTGAACCATTTTAAATATGTCTTTATTACATTTCTGGGCATTTGGCAGTGTAAATTAACTTGGTGTCAAAGCAGGCCTCACTGAGCCATCGAATTTGATCAAAAGTCTTAATTTGTCTTCCGAAGATGACCGAAGGTCTTTCGGCTGTGAAACGACATAAGGGTGAGTAATTAATTACAGAATTTTCATTTTTGGGTGAACTAACCCTTTAACATTGAATGCGAGTATGAGGCAGCATGACCCAATTTCTCAGTATATGTGCTTTATAATATATTATGCGCACTAGATTTAAGTACAATCTGAGAGTAGAGGACACACCAGAAGAGGTAGTGAGCTATGCGCACATCCCCGATGGCCCTCCTCAGCAGAAAACGCACCAGGTGACTGTCCAGATAACACTCGTACTTCAGTGCCTGCATAAAGAGAAAGTGTTACGACAGCGATTTGTTGGATGGGGAGGGAGAAATCAGAGGGTGAGAGAACAAAAAGGACAGAAGGTAAAAAGAAAGACAGGTAGGATATACACAGATCAAGGTCAATGGGAAAGGAGGGAATTGAGCAGCAGCACGAAAAGAGGAAGTGAGATACAAGTGAGTTACCTGCACTAACTGAGGAAGAAAGTCCAAAAGCTCAGGATCAGAGATGGAGTCCATCCACTGTACTGCCGTCCGCCTGCACTCTTGATCTGGAAACCTGGTTTAAAGGGAACATTAATCCAAAAATGAAAGTCTACTTTTATGGTGCAATAAACTTTACTATAAAGCACTATAAACTGAATTTATTCATATGGACAAAAACTGGACAATGACTAAAAATGGCTGACATATCAGATAAAATAATATATACAGTAGTCGTCATCATCATCATCATCATCATTATCCGGTCCAAGCTGGTTTATGTGGTTGATCAGTTTGGCTACCAGCCGATTAGGACAAAGTTAACCTGGTGGACCATCTTGGTCAACCTAGTTGGTAAAATCAAACCTGGTGGCTGTTGGTTGAGCTGATTTGATTTTCTTTAACACTTAAATCATGTCAGTAAATGTCGAAAGATATCTATGCTCAGTAAATGTCGAAAGATATCCATGCTCAACATGTGCTCTGCTGGACAAATCTAAAGGTCAGTTCTTCATGGTCTACTCAAATCAGCCCGACTGCCAGCCGTTGAAGGCCAGTCAAGCTCCGCTTAGCCTCCAGCTAGACAACAGAGCAAGGTGTTGCCATGGTTACCATAACACTCACGTGGCGTTCAGCAGGCCTAGAGCATCCAGGTGGTTCATGCATTCCCACTGGCGGAGCAGGGCATAGATGTCAGGCAGACATGCCCACTCCCAGCTGGGTGCGCTGGCCAGGACCAGCGGCAGACGACTGGCTTCTGCATGGCAGAAATAACGCTTCTCCCACAACAGACGACGGTCCTCCGGAGTCAACCTAGATAAAGGGATCATCAAGATATTTAGTAGATAATTCTTTTTATGAAATCATCATTAAAAAGGGGATTTTTTTGTTGTTTATTCCATGTTAGCACAAACAGTAAACAAACTTGTAAAGCACTAACAAACTTATTAAGAACGTATCCATCCATCCATCCATCCATGCATGAATCCATCAAATCCAATCAATGCACACATCCCTCCAAATCCAATCCATCCATCCTTTTTTTTTCCTCCAATCACACTGGATATACTGCTATAGACACACATGAGCTCAAGCATACTGAAAAAATAACAGTGATATGCTGGAAGACTTTAATGTTGTTTCCAGACAAGCAGCAATAGTTTACAACCAGTCATCTACACCTCACCTCAAAAGGTTCGCAACTTGTCATCATTGTCCAAAAACACGCTTACCTAATCTAATTGTTTAAAAGAGCAAATAAATGCAGCCTTGGCGAGCATAAGAATCTTTTAAAAACATTAAAAAAATTCTTACATGCCCGAAACGTTTGAACGGTTTAATTTTGAGGGATTTTTTTTTTTTTGCCCTTTTCATCGTTCATGACATGGTCCGAACACTTACAAAAAGCACTTGCAACCCATTATCAACACGCTATCATTTAAAAACATGATTAACCAATCTGATAAAATGTAAATGTGTGCAATCTTCCTATCTTCTCAAAATTAAGATGCTGTTAACACGGCAATTAAAACAGTAAAGCATCTCCAGGAAGGTGTCTGTGCGTGGGCTCTCACTGCAGTAAAAGAAAATAACCACACTGAATCTCTAGGTAATTTATGCACCAAACCCTGAGGTCTAAGTCTGGAGGTAAACACTGCAAAAGGCTCTAGTCCAAGGTAAACAGTACTGTATTTTTCATGAATAATATTTAAGTACATAGAGGACTGATAACAACTAGCTATAGCCTGTACAAATAATGATCAACCATCCATGCTTAAAAACACTTATAATGATGTGTCGAGGTCCTTCATGCAGCTTATCTCATCCCTTGTTGGATGTCATTTGTTCAACATATGTAAGCGTTAATGTTTAGATACTGTGTTTTTCTGCTGGCTTATGAATTCATGTTGGGGAGTGGCTTCTCCCTCTAGGGATGACAGCCGTAGGGCAGGACCCCCGGATCAAATTACCTCTGCGAGGGCTGGGCCGTAACCATACAGAGTCATCAGACAGCTCAATATACTGGGGGAAGGGTTGTGAATGCTTCATACGGTCGCACCCACGCTCTTCAGCATGCAAGTGATTCAACATGACTGTCATTAGATGACTACATATCCCACAATTCACAAGAGGCTTGAGGAGTATTGATTCCTGGCTGCAGTTGCCCAAAGCAACCCTGAGGCCCTTCTGCAAATCAAATCAGTAAAGAAAAGCACAACCCAATGGGCATTAACTAATGCTAAATTTAATAAATTGTGTTCCTGATAGGACAAAATGCATTGCCAATTTAGATGTCTGTCTTGTTGCCCACAGTTTCTGAAGAAATTGTGGGTTGTGTTTGACTATTTCATTCATTCCATTAGGAGGTTGTTGTGAGTGGTTGCTTAATGAGAGCCCATCAACAAGATTTTATAATATTCAGGTCCCTATGGTCACTACAAGATTCAATTCACTCCATCAAAGTACACCATTTTCAAAAGATTTAAATTTTTTTATTTTAAGAAATTAATTTTGAAATAAGCAAGGATGAATTCACTGTTTTTACAGTTTATTTTTTTATCAAATAAATGCAAGCTTAATGAGCATAAACATTTTATTGTCTTACTGACCCCAAACTTTTAAACGGTAGTTAAAGGTGCTGGGACTTTTCTTCTTTTTGCCCCTTTCATCATTCATGAGATGAAAATCAAAAGTCCGAACACTTAGAAAATGTTCTTCAAAAAGGTGAAGAGTTTGAGGTATATAATTCATATATGTACCATAAAGGGTATTTTGGAAAAACTCTTAACCCAAAAATGATTAGTAGTAATTGAAGTAAACGCTTCTAGAATTGATAAACTGCACAAAAAAGAGAACAGAGTTGAAACATTTACTCTACGCAGACACAAGCCAGATCAGAGAGTTTACACCCGGCTCAAATGAACAACCTTTGATCCAAGAGCTGGAGACAATTTATGAATATTTCCAGGCTGGTGTGGCTCCACGTTTTACACTGTTGCTCAGAGTCTGTAAACATTTGCTGCAGAGACAGAGAGGAAAAACAGCTGAGAGAGAAGGCGAGGAACAGGGCCAGCTGGGGAGGATATCCACATCAGCTGTCTAAAGCTGATGGTAACAAAGTGAGTACTGTAAAGAACCAAGCCCTGCTGAGCACCAGATATGTCCTCGTTCTCAACCACAGGGAACAGAAGAAAATGGACGGACGGACAGATGAAGAGTACTTGCATATTAATCTATTTAATATGTCATAATACTTATTAAATAAACAAAAATAACTATACAATATGCTTTAATGGGATAGTTCACCCACATTCTGTCATTTATTCATCCATATTCTTCAAAATATCTTTTGTGTTCAATAGAAGAAATTCATACAGGTTTGGAACAACTTGAAAGACAATTTTCTTGTTTGGGTGAACTATCCTTTTAAATGCACTATCATTCAAAGGTTTGGAGCAAAAATACATTTTTTCTGAAAACGTATTTTTTCCACCAGATTCTTTGAAAGGAAAGTTCAAAAGAACAGCATATATTTGAAATCGTTTGTAACAAATGTCTTTAAAATGATCAAAAGTCACAGTAATGTGACACAGTAAAAAAAAAAGCATAAAATTATTTAAATGTCCCAAACTTTTGAATTGTATATTATATTATAAACTCATGAATAGATCATTTATGCAAATTAATTTTTAAAATATAATATTTTATTATGTATTAGTGTTCTCTTTTCTCTGTTCTCCTCCCCTTCCCCCGCAACCAGACTACTGTTCTCACATCCAGTCCTTTCCAACTCAGCATGAATGCCACTATTCCTTCCTCTATCATTTGAAAGGTGGGATGAGATGGGTAAGCAGACAGGGACACTGAGGACAAAAGGAAGTAGGCAAATGTTGTGCGATATCCCTCCCAAAAACAAGGAAAGAAATGACACCAACTGATACAGCAGTCTGCTTCATTCTTTCTCTTATGTCTGATCAGCTTCTCAACATCACTCCGCTTGTTCAACCTCTGTTCCCACACGGACATGCTCATTTGAGAGCGGAAAAGTGATTTCACGCTGCGTGTCGCTGAAATATGAATGATGAGTAACGACAGCTGAATCTGAATTAGCATGAGTTGATTATTTGTGGTTGCAGCTACACTTAAACCATCCCTGTCCTGTAGAAGATGGAGTTTTCATAACCTTTATGTGAACATCAAGCCACTGCGTTCTTTGTTGTGGTTACCAACCAAAGCAGTTTACAGAGTAAACGCCCACTATTTTATATTATATTACATGACTGAGCTAGAATAATCAAAAGACATGTAAATGATTTTTTAACTCATAGGTTCACAAAATTAGCAAAAACCCAAGAACCATGAACTTGAGAACCATGGGAACCATGAAGCTTTCTTAAGTCTTCTTTCGTCTTCTTTCAGCAAAATCATTTCTGGTTTTCAAGGAATGCTGAATCAGACCCAGCCCAATGCAAAAAAAAAGCCAAAATTCAGTCTGTTCGTCATATAAAGCAATATCTCTTCGGGAAACTTGGACTAAACCGCTAAATTCATGTGGATTAGCTTTAATTTCTTCTTTGTAAACTTTTTGAAGAGTCAAGAATGGTAGTAGCGCAGACGATCAATGGAAGGACAGAAATCTCTCAGACCTCTTAAAAATAAATAAATAAATGACGAAAAGGAAAGCAAAACGAAAAATCTTATGAATCTGGAACAACATGAGGGGGAGTAAATGATTAAAAAAAAAAAAATTACATGCATATATTTGGGTGTACTAACCCTTTTAAATGTATAAAAGTAGCTGGAGTTACTAACGTGGTACCCGTCAAATAAATATATTGTTCTAAAAGGAGGATATTAGCGCTTTCTTTTTGATTTGCAAGAGTGGTTTATGGTGGTGTGGAGTTTACGTTCAGATTTTGATGGAAATTCATGAAACCGTTACCGATTGGCTGTGACACCAGCACATTGTTGGTGGAAAAGGGGCAATATTGTCATTATCCAATATGAGATATGCAATGTTAGTTAAGGTAAGTATTACAAGGTACAAAGAGCATTTGGGTGCTGAGAGAGAGAGAAGGGAAAATTATAGTAAAACAAATAATTAGATCAGGATGCAGCATTTTCTTTCGGAATATCAGACAGTCAACTCACCAGAAAAGGGACTTCTTGTGCAAGACATCTTGTAGCTGCCTCTGGCTGAGCTGGTCCAGGCGGGAGAACTCGTACTGGGGACTGAACTCTGCAGGAGCCGGGGTGCTGAAGCGTACTTCGAAAGAAGAAGTGGGAAAGTCCACCTGAAAAGACAAGGAGTTTTATAAAAATTTATATTATTATTATTATTAATAATAATAATAATAATAATAATAATAATAATAATAAAAAAGCTACTGTATTCAGTATATCTACATATTTATAAGCTTTTTTTGTTTCTGGATCGATAAAAACAACTCAAACTTGCAAGAGAAGCGGTCTGAACTGTCAATTGTAATTACACTATTTTTGAAAGGTTCAGTGAGATTAATGATCAGTGATTTTGCTGATGACATTAAGCAACATTTGTGACTATCATGAAATATTTAATAAATATTTGATGTAACACTCAGCCCTAATAGTTATCTATTATGTTGTTTATGGGTTAGGGATAGAAAGAAAAAACACTAGGTAAATTTTCTCCAGTTCATGAGTTGTAAAGATGGGACAAGAGTGAAATGAGAAGGTTTATGATCCAAAGCAAACACTAAAGTTCAGTCACGGCTGGCATCAGTTAAGAGGAGTGCTGAAAGCTATAAAAGCACCATGAACAGCTGAGCCTTTCACCTTAAACGTGCCAAGTTAAATACCACAAACACTAGATCAGTATAGATCCAACATACACTAAAGAGCTTGACCAAGGACAAAAACAGATTTCAAGAAACCTATATTAGAACAATGAAAACAAAAGCTTTAAATGATAGGGACATGTGGGTCTGTTTTCACACTTCTGTCAGTCCTCAGCATCACACTTTATCCATTAGCAGAACAGACACACCACAATAATGAACACAGAACCTTCATCTATTTCTATGACCTTCGCACCAAATGTTCCCCCCTGTAAGTCAAGTTAGTTCATCGGCAGCCATCTTGGTAGCATCCCTGGGCTGCTATTTTATGCTCAGGCAAAGAAACTCATTTAGGGCAGATAACGCATTTTACGGTTCACAAATAAAAGTGAGGTTCATTTGTGAAAAATTAAAATCAGCCTTGAAACCTGAATAAGTCTATATGCATACAAGTACATCCATCTACTTGAATGGGGGTGGGACCCCAAAATCTCCAGAACAGTTTTTATTTTTTTATCAAAATATTGACCAAGGGAAGAAAAAAAAAAAAAAAAAAAAACTAACAACAACGGTACTCAAAATGTTGCGTATTTACCTTGAACCCAATCAATCAATGTAGAGGTAGATCAATATTAAAATTCTGGAAAATTCTATACTCTTGAGGGGGCCTCGGCAACCTTCAAGGGAAATCGCAAAAGTCTTATTTAAATGATCTTAATAAAATATCCTAAAATATATGTCCAACAATAAAAATAAATAAACCAAAATAAATAAAAATAAACAGATAACAGAAGAGCCAGAGATATCAGCTTCAAATATCAAGCTGATTATTGTCTTAGACAGAAGGGACCTTGGAGTCTAAAAATCTGTCAAGTACAAACAATTGACCCTTAGCGAGCAGTTTGATTGACAAGCGATCTGACCAATCATAACCCCAAATCCACCATTTTGTCTGACAAAGCAGTCAGGGGAGTTAGTAGACAAACGTTGGTGAACTTGAACTTTCCGCGCTTTGAACATTAGAAGGAATGTTGTTTCTTCATGTTTATTGTTTCTTATTTATTTGATGCTATAAATGAACTAGTATGAAGAGATGGTTGGTTCACGAGCCACTTGAAGGAGCTACAGCGATCTGTCACGACACATTAAAGAGCCACTATACAGTATTTATGGTTTAAACTTCGTTAAAAAATGCGTTGTCAGAGTCCTCTTTGCTCCAGGATGTATTTTTCACTTTGTGAGAACATGATGTGTGGCGTGAGAGCGCATGGCTTGTCGGACAAAGCAACGGTAACTAAAGGGGACGGGTCTTTGTGAAGGGTCAATCAAAAACGTTAAATAAAATTAACGTAATATTCAGCAATTTCCCCTTTTAATAAATACCACAAATGGTTCGTCTCTTCCTCCTTATACAGTCTAAAATATGCATTGCAGTTTGGTTTATGCTCATTCATAAACTCCAATAATGAATTACTTGTTAAAAGTCTTGTCAATTAATGGGAAGTGGTTCGGCATGAATATCTTGAACCACCACTAAGAATTTCAAAGAAAAGAGTGAATTGAATAGAAAGAATGTGAAAAAAAATGGGGTCAGAGAAGTGAGCGAGAGAAAAGCAGAAGCAGATAGGACAAGGAGAGAAGCTAAGGGGAGTGATTTAACGAGCCCCAGATGTGTCATTAGCCCCAGATGCATCTTGGCTGTGGGGCGGCTTAACTGGCAGATTGCAGGGACTGACTGAGGGAAATATGCCACCTCACATGCACTGAATAACCCTGGCACCTTAATGAGGGGCAGAACCTACTGAATAGGCACAGCACCAGGCTTCGCTCCCAGTTTAAACTGCACAGCCCACTGCCCTTAGACAAAGCCATGCCATTCGGGCACAAAAGAGCCCTATTGGCACTACTATGGGCTGGCTTGGCACCCTGAGATAGCAGAAAGAAGAACGGTGATTGTGTAGTAGGAGGCCGTGCGGAGGGAGGGAATTTCACAGAGGCCCGGTCCGAGTGAACTGAAAACTATGCGCACATGTGATTTACCACACAAATTCAGAACAATACCAGCGGGAAGTGCTGTTTACAGAGAACGGCGGTGAAATGTCATGTCTTAATGCGTTAAGAGAGGATATTAATGCATGTGGAGGAAGTGGTGATTCAAAGTACACCGGAAGGTCTGGGAGTGACATCTCATTTGTTTGTGATTGTCTGTGTGTGCTTAATAGATTGTGTCCTGCACTGCGGCTTAATCTACAACGCCATGTTTAATACATCTTTCTACACTACTGTCATTATATTCATCATTCAAAAGTCTGAGGATTGTATTTTTTTTTAAAGAAATTAATCTTTTTATTCTGCAAATATGCATTCAATTACCAAAAGTGACAGTAAAAGACATTTATAATATTACAAAAGACTTCTATTTCAAATATACAAACACTGTTCTTTCTATTCTTCAAACATTCTTGTTTCTTGAGCACCAGATCAGATTTCTGAAGGATCATGTGAATCTGAAAAGTGCCACAACATCTTTGTCACAACAGGGAGGGGGGGGGGGATAAAAAAATAATAATAATAATAATAATAATAATACTAAAATATATTAACATAGAAAACAGTAGTAATGATATTTCACAATTTTAATGTTTTAACTATTTTTAATCAAATAAATGCACTCTTGGTGCACATTAGAGTTTTAAAAAAATAAAAACAAAATTCAGACTTTTGAACAGACGGTTCTTTTTTAATGAAAAGTATGAATCCTCGTAAGTATGAATGTAATGCGGATGTACTGCATTTGCCATGTTATCATGTTACATCGAATGGACACTTCAGAATCTCCTTAGAATCTTTATGCCTACTCTTTTAGTACTGTGAATTCAGACACTCGTCACATTTTTCACCTACTATATAGCAAGGAAGTGTGCAATTTTGGATCCAGCCTGTGTTACAATTCATAGTACCTTCTTCATTTCCACCAAAGTTATGGATCCTGCAAACAAATCCTAAAACAAACATGTGAACCTTTCCAAGAACTTGACTATGTCAATAAATTATGTAAGACCAGCTGCTGAATATATTTTTTGCAGTTCAAACTTCCTGAATATGGAAGTCTAAAGCATGAAAGTTTGAGTATGACATCATCTATATTTAAAGTCATTTACATGTGCATTTATCCATGAAATGTGGGTTCAATGCATCTTGAAACTCATTCTACTTCTGCATTTACTCAGCTTTAATACACAAATTCTGCTCAGGAACTAGTGTATTAATACATTATTAAATAAAACATTTATTTAAAAAACAAAAACAAAAAAACAATGCACTTGTCTGAGTGTGTGTAGTGTTTGTAGGCCACGTCAAACTTGCAGAAGTCAGCCTGTTCTGAACACCACAACTGGTTTAGTGTAGGAGGCGAGTATCAACAGAACTCTAGTGCTTAAAGAGTCTGTTTTCATGACCTCCAGTATAACTTGCCATTATCATTAATGACAAAAGTGCTCAAAATGTTTAAAAAAATATATAAAAAAACACTTGCGCATACTTCGAATTGGTCAAAAATACTTACAAATCAGTGAATAAAACGATTCAAATAAATAACTCCATAGTGAATTCTTGATTTGATGACCACTGAATCATTCAGAACGGTTACTGAATCAACATCCCAATCACACAGATCCGATTAAACGTTAAACGAAGTAATATGTAACTGGTTATTATATCCTGATGTTCTTTTGCAACAACAAAATCAGGATAAAATGTCTAGTTTTGTGTTGTCAGACTATTTCCTAAGCATTTCATTTTGCCTGGGGCCGTTTAGATGTATATAAAATTTCTGTATTCATCTCTTTTCTCTCTCTCTCTCTCTGCAGAGCTACCTGACCTACTTTTAGGACATTTTGCAAGGAGTGGGACAGTTCCTTCCTACATTTCCACTAGCACACTGGCCTGACCCTATTACTGCCAAAGTTATGAGCCAAGCAAGGAATATGCTTCATTATACTCCTTTACATATAATCTAACCAGACATTCCTTCAAAAATATACTGCTTGACAGATATAAACACCTTAAAACTTGAAGTTATCAATGCATGGGTCCTGAATAGTCAGCTTTTGAGAGTGTACATGCATTTGAAAAAAAAAAAAGATGCAAATGAGATGGTGGTTAGTTTTATACACAAAGCGTCATCTTTAAGGTCTGATAAGGGCCTATTTGACATTCTGCAACCTATTAGATAAAAGAGAGATCAACCAAAATATAGGGGAGATGAAGAAAAATGATTGTATGGAAAAGGAGTGTGTTGAGAGTAAATGTGAGTTTACAGAGAAGCAGGAAACAGTTAACTATATGATTACACAGTAAGCAGCCAAACCTGAAGGATGACACTATCTGGCTGGCTGAAGTTGGGTGTACTGGAGCGAGCATTTCCACTGCCGGGGGTTGAAGGCCAGAGACCCAGCAGCTTCCTCCCACACGTCAGAACACTGAGGAAGAGGGAAAATAGGGTGCAGGGTCAGAATACACCTAACATCCGCTTATAGATGCACAAAACAAGCAACAACAGGATACGGACTAAGATGGAGTATATAAATACATACGTACTTGACCTACTAAGTGCATTCTTCTGTTTATCTTACAAGCAATGGTAAATATTTTTGCTAGATCCCGCAAACACATGAAGCTTCCTAAAAAACGTCAACTACTTATGTAAGCTCGGCTGTTGTGTGTGTTTTTTTGGGGGTTTTTTACAGTTCAAAGTTCCTGAAGATGGACGTCAAAAGCATGAAAATTTTCAAACATAACATTATGTAGCTTTAATGTTATTCAGTTGGACTTGAACATCCATTTTATCATGAAATGTGTGCATACTGGGTGTATTATGTGTGATAACAGTTTACGATTATCTACCTCTCAATACACCATTTCTCAGGAACTGGAAGGCACAAGAAAAAAAAATGCACTTGTCTGAGTGTGTGTGGTGTTTGTAGGCTGTGTTATACTTGCAAAAGTCAGCCTGTTCTGAACACCACAACTGGTTTGCTATAGGAGGTGAGTATCAACAGAACTCTAGTGCTTAAAGAGCCCGTTTTCATGCCCTCCAGTGTAACATGCACACATACCATTATTATTAAATGACAAAAGTGCTCAAAATGTGAGAGTCGGCCAGCAATTCAAAAAGACAGATCCATGCTTACTGTCTAAAGTTGAATAAGGGCATGGTGACCCAGCCCAGAGCTTCAATGCTGCGTTTCTGCTTACTCTTCTCCTCCGCACCTCCAGGAGGCGGTAGAGGGGTGGCATATAGCGTCACAGTCAGCTGTGACTCCCTTGGCAACTGGTTGATCTGGACGGGGAAGCAAACTCTATATTTTGAAAAAGATAAAATTAATTTAAATAACATGTTTTTGAAAAGGCAATACATTTTCATCAAGTCACATTATCAGTTCGCTCCTAAAACTAAGAACAACAATATAAAAGCGACGTTTTATTTTTAAACACCTACACTTGGAGTTATAATAGTAAATACACACACCTACATACATGCACCGAAATATATTCACTAGGATGGAGAAAATAAATGACAATAGTCTACCAAATTATACCAGAACAATAACAAAACTCTACAGTGAGGGGGCAGAGTACAAAAACAGCCACAGGAAGCCAAGGTGGAAGAGCTATTTTCAAATTTTACTTCTGAAGTACTTGGTAAACAAAGTTCGATCTAACGTATACAAACATTAGGCTATTTGTTTTCAGCAAACCTCAAAGAGATTGTATTCATGAGACCGTGTAGCATGTGTGGATTAGCGTCAGGCTCACCTCTGGTCCCACACCACCAGGTGGAAGAGATATTTGTTGACCGCCTGTTTACTCGTGTGTTGGGGGGCACATAATTCCACCCCGCCATGGGTGAGAGAACAGGATAGGAAGAAATTTTCATAGCTGTGTTTGTGAAAGAGAGAGGAAGAGGGGGACATCAGCAAATGGCAGCCAAAGTCAAACAGAAGTCTTCCTTTCTGGGGAACTGCTAACTTAACTGCGGTGATAAAATTGAGCTGAACTCGGAAACCAGACCAGTTAGATGTGTGAATGATTCATTTAGCCTATTTTTATGAACTGATGCCTCAAAAAGATTTGACTCAAAAGAAAGATTAGGCGTGTTCGAATTGAAGGGGTGCTATGCAGACCAATCAGTATGACATGAAAGTACCACAAGAGCAATTCAAAAGCATACGAAGCATTCGTTCTCTAATTGCTCGTGGTACTTTTGTCATACACCGATGAAGTGGCGTTGTGCAGACCAAAGTCAAACACACACATTAATTCACAAATCAAACAGATTTCAGCGTTCAGATTAAAATTTCATTCAGTGACAAACTGATGGTCATTTTTTTAAGCTTAAAAACTCCAGTTCCCTTTCATTGCAATTGCATGGAAAATAGTGAATTTTTCAACACTTTTCCATTAGTGTTTCCCAGAATAAAGTAATTTTGAAAATGAAAAAATCATGACAGTATTTTTATTGTCGGGTGAATACATCCTTTCATTTTCAAATAAGTCATCTTAAAGCACTGACTTTAATAAAATATACTGTGCATGATTCAGGAGATCATATTCATGTCTTCATTAATTTTACTAATGACATATTATTGCCCTTACTGTGACTTTTTTGACCATGAGAAATCTACAAAGTCCCAAATGACTGGCACGACTTTTACTTTATGCTTTACGTAGGTAGTTAGGTAGGTAATTGATATATCCTTAATAGTCCTTAATGGATTTTATAGCAAGTCCTTAATAGAGAATACCAAGTAAACTATTGACTATCGTTTACTTTCATTAAAAGCAGAGCAGTCCAACAAGATATGGTTAAGAGAACACAAAGTTGGATATTTGTCTAGCATGACTCTGTCTTGAATGTCCTTAATGAAAACTTTAGAAAACAAGCCTTTGCTAACAGACATGCTTGTATATTTGGGTTCGCAAGCTCCGTTAGTGGTTGTGGAAACCTTGCCACCTTTTTCCAACTTCTCTCTCCAAATCTCAACATTATCCAATGTTCTCCCACATCATTCAACTTCAATTTAAGCACTTATAGAGAGTCCTAAATGGGAAATGAGCTCTCCTGAGGCCGATTTAAATAGAATGAAAAACATTCCCAAGCTAAATGGAATACCAGAGAGGGAAGAAAAACATGTGAGTGAAATACTAAATGTTACTAATCCTAATACTCAGAGGAGCCAGAAAAACACTCCAGAGGAAAAAGCTCGAAAAAATTAATCTAGCCATCTTCATGATAAATAACATTTAAAATGGTCATTTAACACTGATCTGAGATCAGATTTGAGCCTCTTTAGGTTTGAATACAAGAAAGGAAGCTGAGTATATATCAGTCCTGAAGGAACCAAGGATTGACTCTAATTGCCTAAAGCAGATGGGATACAGAGGAACGTCAGCCCTCCGTTACCACTGCACAGGTGCCCAGCCTGCCCGCCGCCTGGCCTCCAAAGGTCAAAGTTCATGCTGAGTTCCCATACATGCTCCTTTGTGATGGCTCGTTCCACAGTCAGCATCAGTTTCAGTGGAAGACAAAGAGTACTAGTCCAGATCAATGGGCGGGAGAGACCATTCCTGTGCAGTGTGGGGGAGGGGAAGGGCTGTATTACTTTATCACTGAACGACTGGGCGAGGTGTAGTGACATTTGGGGTTGGTCAGCATCTGTCTCCATGCTGGTGGGAGTGATTATCAGTTCTGGGTTAGGACAGAGGGTGGAGAGGACTGAGAAAATAAGAAAGCCATTCTAAAATTTCTCTCCGTGCATTGTAACGCCAAATAATCCTGCTGGATTACCAAAAGAGATCAGCAATGTGGACAGCTGGTGTACAGCTGCATCTCTGATGCCTGCATTTCCACAAGTCAACATTTCCTGTGGTCTAATTTCTGGAGTCCTCAGAATTCAATGTAAAAATGCAACACTCAGTTTATTTATTTTTTTATTACTATCATTTGCATTTAAGACATTTATTTTAATTCTCTTAATCAACAGTAATTTAGGAAAGTCACGAATGTGATGGCAAAAATGCAACCTGGAATGCTATTTGCTGGGGAAAAAAGCACTTCCTGAACAAACGCAAATAATATTATTTATTGATATTGATATTGAACCTAATAAAAGCTAAACCAAGGCAAGAATCATTTTTTCTGATTAATATTTATATTAATATCCATATGGTCCATATTATTTGCTTAAATGTTGGTAATATTTTTTCTAATTTCAGTTTTTGGATTATTTGGAACTACACATGGGGCAAATCGCAGCACGTAAGATGAAACCATGGAAAGTATGTTATTAAAACCTGTTATTCCGGATTGCGATTCCGTTGAAGTTTGCTAAACAAACAAGAGCTTTCACCATTGCAAATCTGAACTCGTTCAAACTGACAGTACAAACCACGTTCATATTCACCATCTACCCATTTAATAATAGTGGTTTTGTAGAAAAGAGAAATATTATTTTTTTCATTCTAATTTAGCAATACCCAAAATACATTGCACTATATGAACAGTGCTCAGGTGACAACAAACACAGGAGAGTTACAGTGTACACTACCATTCAAAAGTTTGGGGTCGGTAAAATAGAAAGATAGCACTACCTGGCAGCCCATGTGATGGGAATACGGTGAGCCGCGTAAACGCTGAAGGAAAGGACATTGGTGACCATGCCAGCTTCCTGTATGGGAGCAGTGGATCTGCTGCTGTGTGGCATGGTGTGGAAATTAGCATTGAAAGTGCTACAGTACAGCTCCACAAGATCCAAGATAGCTGCAGTCAACTTCTCTACAATTGTCACTGTAAAGGACAAAATAGGTTCTTTTGTTCACATACACATTATGATGCTAATTATTCATAATTACTCCAATCTCTGGAACACTTGATTTTTTGTAAATCTTTTGCACGTTATGCTCCTAGAATGTCGGATCAAGTAGCAGCAGAAATTCACACCAAATGTTAAAGTTGAACATATCCAGCACAAGGCCGCATCCTTCCTGTTTATCCCTATCTGAGACCACAGACGTCATGGTAGCAGGATGCTACATAAACACACTACATTACACAATAACACACAATGCGTGCATACATCCTCAAACAGTGTTAGCCCAGGAAGAGGCAAACACCAACGGTCAAATAAGGACATATAGGGGCTTTCACACCAGAGGAACCTTTTCAAACTATTGGCGGAAATACACGCTTTTGGGGGTTTTCACACCCCAGGAACTACGAATGATTTTAGTTCTAGGAACTCTTTTTGGGGGAACTAAATTAGCTCCTACTTCAGAGTAAACTGTTAGGTACTTGGTTGTTCCCCCGAGAATTAACACCCCTAGGGCATTTCAAAGTTGTGTTGGGTTTTCTCCTTAACTCGAGTGGTCCATCTATCATCGATTTCCATGTTCGTAGAGTTAGTTTGTGGAGTAAAATATATAGGCTGTAAACTAAGAGTACACAGCTTTTTGGAAATGGTGGGTACCGTTGTTTCACGTGCATTCAGCCAATAAACTTAGTTGGTAGTTCGTATATTGTTAGTTTAGATGCTTCTCTTAAGTAGGAGCTAATTTAGTTCCCCCTAAAGGAGTTCCTAGAACTACTAAAATCATTCCTAGTTCATGCAGTGCGAACCCGGCAAAATTCGGGTACTTACTTCCTTCAATAGTTCTAGTAACTATGAAACTGTTCCTCTGGTGCAAAACCAAGAAAACGGCCCTAGGGGAACTTTCAGTTCTCGGGGATCCACCCTGGTGGCTAGTTCTTAGAACTACCCGGTACGAAAGCCCCTGTGTCTTAAAAGGATATTAAAAAAAACAATAAAATTAATATCTTTAATGATGGATTTTCTTTGCTTAAAATGGTAAGTTGGGTCTGGAACAAGGACAAAACCATCAAATATGTATAAAAGGCATTTGTAAAGTAGCTTAATAAATAGAGGCATGTGAAAACAGTGACTAAATCTTAAGTTAATATAAGAAACGTCATTCATATATTTTTGGGGACTTATTAAAAAAATACAATTCTTTACCAAACACACACACACACACACACACACACTTACTTGTGTCATTTCATAGTTTTGATTGACTATTATTCTAAAATGTCATGATAAATAAAGTTTGGGAATAAAAAGGCTAAATGCTTTAGTTTGACAGAAAGATCCATGACAACAGTATGACCTCAAGCGCCATACCTCTGTTTTCTCTCTTCGCCAAGACACTGACATCCTATCAAGACAAACAGAAAAACACATACATAAGCATGCATAACAGAAAGAGCAATACTATTTCTGTAGTGAAAATGAAACTTGTAAAACCAAAAAGGAAAAAAAAAAAAAAAAGAGAGAAAAGTGTACTTCTAGCAGTTTTAAAGGTTAGCGGTTTAAGCAATGCATAGAATGGTCTAATCATTTGAGGAACTAGAAGCAGCAAAAGCTGCAGGTTTGCAGCACTGTGCTTGTGCTCACATGAAAGTAGCAAAAAAATAAACGGGTATATGCTTATCAGATTTCTAAAATATTTTCCAGGTGTTCAAAGGTTCTACCTTCTGCACTTTAGGCTGTAGTCTGCAGGGGCAAGCTGGCAGCTGGTTTAGGGCAGCAGTGATGTCCGGTGTTTCAACAGCTGCTAAAGTAGTACACAGGGCCTTCACCGACTGCACTAACCGCTCCACATGCAATGGTAACTCCACCTGCAAGTGAGAGAAAACGCATTGAAACAAACGTTCCATAGTGTACCACACATTATCAAACCATCTTCAGATAAGCTATTTTTGTTACAAGGTTACCTCTGATAAAAGGAAAGACTCCGCCTCGTTGTGAAAGGTATCCAGGAGAAGAGTCAGTGCCTCCCTGTGACATACAAATGAGAGATTTGTCAGTGTGGAAGACAGCCTAAATCTCCTGAGCTCCTGTTCATCACTCTTACCTGGTCACAGTCTGTCTGATTGGCCTCTCTTGCAGTAGAATACTGTGGTTCATGGTGGATAGATTATCATCATCCTCAGACTGTTAAATCAACAACATTCATTAAATAATGCAAACATTTAAGAATTACCATTAGCATTTACACTTACGAATATAGGTTCATTAATGGTGTTGGGGTCTATGAATCCATAAAAGGTTCTTTAGAATATTGAAAATTCTTCACACTAAAAAGGAAGTTGTTCTTCAGTGTTCGTTCCACTGTGAAAACCAATACCTTTATTTTTAAGCCTTTAAGTGCAACCTCTAGGTGTAAGGTCACATACCAGACATATGCATTGTACTCTAAATAAAAGCAACATGAATGCTGTGAGATTTAAAATAATGGTTTTTGACATTTCCAAATAAGCTTGGGGAATTGCATGATGGAAAAACATGTCTGGTGCAATGTAGACAGTACTTTTAAAATGTTCAACATTCAGTCAGGTTAATATCGATTGTACTCATTCAAACCTGTAAGTCAAGGTTTTATACAGACCTTCAAGAATTGAGTACACAAAGAGTGCAGACTTGGTGTTAAGATGCCAAAAAAATGTTTCCTACAGGTGTTTCCTGCAGTTTCAACTGTTTTTGACAAGACAAGAAAAGAAAAAAAAAAAAAAAAAAAAACCTTGTTAGGTCACTAATCCATCTACTGTCAGCTTTGGTCTTACCGTTCGGGCGAGCTCCATGTTGACAGAACTCCGTTTGGTAAGAATGAGTCGAATGTCCCAGTCAAACTTCAGACATTGCTGGATGTACTCAAAGCTCGCCAGAGTCTCAGTGCTTAGCAGAAAGAAAAGAGGCAAAAGCAAACTTGAGTTCTATTGGGCCATAATTCATTTATAAATACACAATAACACCATTGTAAAATTGAGGTTAACAAACACAATTCCAAATCTATTTTAACCCCGGTAAACATGCAACATTTCAAATGTACTGTACAAAAGGAGTTCAGCACCCCTTGTGTCTCATAATACAGCGCACAAACCATTTTAATAATGCCAGTTTTAGGTGTTTAGACCAATTATCTTGGTCTAACAATATGGTATGAAAATCCCACAAACTGTTCTTCTAAATGACAAAACACATTCACAATCGTACAGAAACTGCAGCATGTGCCCCACTGCACCATTGGCATTGTGGTTTGCATGACCCAGAAAAGGCCTCAATGAGTGAAGTATATTATTGTTCTGAAACTGATGCTTATGTGTTTATTTTAAAACAGTCATACACACAATGTTGCCTCCTCCTCACGGCCCTGCACAAGCACATGGTTATCAGGAAAAGACACACTTCCTATCACAAAGCAGCTGCACCCACAGCAAAAACACTGAACAATCACACCTGCGGTTCTTGTCGCACAGACACACTCAGTCTCAGCTCTGTCTGTTTTTCCTTTTAAAAGAAATGCAATCAAATTTATCATCAAAAATGTCAAGTGGCCTTTAAAAAGAGAATAACAGGAAGAGCACACACATATGAGTGATTAGTTATGTATTAAAATGGTGGTCGTGTCATGGGGAAACCGAATGTGGTTATAGCAGTCCACAGACATAAGCACAGCTTGTTTTTATGAAACCACAATTGAAGGGCCACAGTTTTAAGACGAGGAACTTTTTAAACCACAAACCGCAGATCTTCAGTTTAGCTTGTTTTTTTTGGAAACACCCCATTTCCACCCACAACTCAGACAGACTTACAGTAGAATTGCTTGTAACATGTAACTCATTATGCTATTGGCAACACACTGCAAACTGACAAGCAGTGGGGGACCGCTTTTGGCCATAAAGCTTTGGGGAGAAAAGCGAACCTCTGGCTAGTGTTGAGCAAATGTGAGCTGGACATGAAAAATGTCCAAAAAATCCTGTTGTCAACAGTATTGACAAGAAGCCTGGATTATGAGTTATTCCCAGATATGAACATTAGGCTAATTACATTCCTATACAAAAGATGCATGAATCATAATTTTTCATGGCTTATTCATTTTTTTTCCCAAGCAAATTGACCAAATTCTTTAAGCAATTTGCTGTTTATTTGCTCTATAACAGGCAAACTGGTTTTAAAAATACCTGTAGCCATTTGAAATGAGAGGCAACCACTGCATTTTAATCATAATCATGATTTACATGATACACGCATGTAGCATGAGCATTTGCTTTTGATTAGATTGTATAATTTCAAGATTTAAAGCAAAAACAGAATGGTCTAACTGTAGATTTGTGAAATTATGCTACATACGAGACCTGCAAAACAAAAAAAAAAAACAGTAGACGTACTGAATAAAAACGCAAATTCATTCTCTGACAGTAGGTGGCGCTTATGGAACAGCAACAGTTTCTAGGTACTGCTGTGCTTATAAACACTACTTTATACGGAGTTAAGAGGATAAGAAAATGCCATTGAAACTATTCGATGCCAGTTCCCTTTAGAGATACATTCACATAAACCCCCACTTCAATATTTGTATTATTCTTCCTACATAGAATAACGGGTTCTTTTCTTTGTGTTCATCTTAAGTGTGTTCCATCTTTAGCCTGTATTAACATCCTGTTTACAGACTTCGTAATATTTACACACAAATGACTTTTTGGGAAATTATTTCAAAGCAGTTTGTATGCAAGTCTGGAACAAAAATCAGCCAAAACAAAACTAAAAATTGTGTGTTTGGAGCAAAAAACGGCTTGTTCTGATAAATGACCGGTCGACCGGTGCATCTCTATGTGGAATACTGTTGCTTTACCTAATAAAGAGATCATAAAAAGCTCAGAGTGAATAGAATTTGAGTAAGCCTTCATCCCAAGGCTGCTAATTGCCTTTTTTTAATGTAGGGTCATTTGGCAGGGGGCTAAATTATGTAACTTTTAATGGAAGTTCTGTGCATTCAGATAGCAATTCAGTCAAGTCACTTTTGGTGAATCCTTAGTTCTTACTTTTTTAGGAACTCCACCTGGCCACATATTTTCAGTAGGTAGTCATCCACGTCAATCATATCCAGGTCATCATGTGAATAACAGAGGGTCTGATAGATCAGCAGGTCTATGGTTGAAGATCCTTTGGGAAGAGAAGAACACTGACATTATTTAACTTTACTTGCATGGTGGGAAATAACTATCCAACAGTGTTGGGGAGTAAATGAGTACATATTGTGTAGCTTTTGAAGTAACATGCAATGTTTTCCAACAAGTAGAGGTGATAAACCGATACACTTGTTTTAATTGTCATCTGTATTACAGTTGACTGTTTAAACCATGAATAGCTTGATACACTACAGTTTCAAAGTAGCTTCACCAAAACACATGCTTAATTATTTGCTAACAAACAGCAGTAAGCACACAAAGAAACAGAATAAGTGCCCAGTATGCCTCAAAAGGTATTAGTTTATCTTATAGCGAGATCAATAAGAGGTCATCAATTAGTTACAATCCTGTGCAGCCCTTCCTGGAAATGGACAGATGCTCCTGATACAGTAAATTAGCACCTACTGATCTGAATACATTTGATGGACAAAGACGGCAAGAAGATGGGAATTTTCCCTTGGTTCATAGCAATGTTCGTCACTTCACTGGGAGGATGTGAAAAAAAAAAAAAAAAAGAGCAGAGGTAGGGATGAACCAGAAAAAGGTTAATCCACCCTTCCCCCGTCCCACAAATCACACCCTAACTGGGCAGATGTACTGCACTGCGCTCATAGTGGGATCACATTTTTAAAGAAACGCCCCTGCCTCTCTCACTCACACACACACACACACACACACACCCACCCACACCTCCACTTCCATTTCCTCTGTACTTTCTCAATAATGAATTGGGGAGTTCTGTTGGAACATTAATCTTGAGGCTTGGCTCTTATTTATGTTTTTTATTATTATGTGAATGGACCCAGAGCACATATGGAAAGAGACAAGTAAGACACTTGTAACCCACATTTGTTCTGCAAGGCACAATTTCCATTGAAAAAAAACTAGCAATTTCTTTTTGTTACTGGTGATTATTTTTGTTAAAACACTTCGAGTTTAATATGCTGAGACAAGTAAACCCTTTTGTCAGTTGATTTCCAAAAAAAAAAAAGTGTAAACTTTGTGGTTCTGTTTTTTTCCCCCCTTAAACATTGCTCTGTTTGTTCGAGCACCTTGACATGGCATTGGTCCACTCATAAGTCAGCATTGCTAGGAGTTTGAGGGCAGGACCTATGCGTTTATATTCATTTTCATACTAAATTTCTGATTTTTGGGTTTCACAGACAGGGCTTAAGGCTAGTCCTAGACTAAAATCCATGTTTGAGCTGCTTTAACTGAAAGCAACTTGTACTGACATTAAAATTGCAGTGCCATTGTTTTCTCTCAAGATTCACACCAGTAGTGTTTTTTTTTTTTTCTTCAAGGGTACATTTGTAAATGCTACTTAAATGTACTAATTAAACTAAGGCCTAATGCTGGCTTAATCTAAGCCCTGTCTGTGAAATCAGGCCTTAATATTTTATTTTTCATGAAGATCAGGCTTAGAAACCTTTAAATTTCCAGTTATTTCAGGAGTTTCCACAAATATGAGAATCTTGTCAAAGGGCCGATAAACCGATTTAAATCCATTGACTATTTTTTGTTAGGTTTTATTTTGATGGTCCACTTTCAACATTAAATAAGCAACTATAAACTATAAGTAGATTTGCAACCACATGTCAACAAACATTCATTAGAGTTATTAGTAGACTGTTAGGATTTATTTTAATAAAAATGTCAACATATAGTTGCAAAATTACTTAGTAGATTTAAAAAAAAAAAAAAAAAAAAAAAAAAAGTGTTAACAGATATTAAGCAGACATTCAACGAATACTCTAAGAGTTGGTAGAAACATAGTTGCAAAGTTCCTTATAGTTAGTATTAGAATGTCTAAAGCGGACAATTGAAATAAAGCGTCACTCAATTTTTAATAAGGTGATTTTATAATACATTTTATAGTCCACATTATTTTAATATTAAATTTTAATTCATTCTTTTAGCATTTACAAATTATATAATTTAATAATTAAATGTAATCAATTATTGTTCTACATTTTGTATGTATGTTTTTGTTGCGTTTTTTTCAGGCACCAAGGGAAGCACTTCCTAATTGCGTTGTGCATGGTATAAATGACAAAGCCGTTCTATTCTACATAAATTAAAACACAAAAATCAAAGTAGATTTAGGAACCACAACATAATGTTCAATATGAAAGATGGATGTTCATTAGAAAGATATTCTTTAACTGAGCACACAGAAAATAGATCACTATCAAACCCTAGAGCTATGCTTTACAGGCCCATGAAAACATTTCCATGGCCTATGAACTATTTTGAGTTGACATGCATCATTTTCAATAACATTTAGCATATTTCACAGCTGCTTATGACACAAAAGGAGACCCATGTGAGAATGGCACCACAAACAACATTCATCATATACTGGCAGGCAGCCATGATAAAGGGTGTCTGTGAAGCAAATCATGCAAGAGCTGGAAAAACAAATGCAGTGAATAAGTGAGAGTGAAAACATGTTCATGACATATTTCTCGGGCCCCTCTCTAATCTCGCAACATGAGGCCATATCTGTGTGTGTGTGTGTGTGTGTGTGTGTGTGTGTATGAAAGAGTTTGTGAGTGTTCCTTCAAGGCGGGTGAATGAAAAGCTGCCTCTTTTAATTGAGTACACAAAACAGATGGCTGGCAGAACGCCCATTCAGTGTAATGCTATTAAGAGAATTCAGAGTTTAGAGCAGTCTTTCCAATGAGATTGTGTGGCCCCGTTCAAAAGATTCAGGATGTGGAACAGAAAATACAGCTTTACAATTTTAAACAAGCTCAACAGAGTAGATGCAGAATACTTATTATGATCTGTATTGTTAGAACATAAATAAGGCCAAGTGCACAGTAAAGTTTCAGGAGTGACAACCACATTTAAATGCAGGAAGGAATCCCCAAAATTATCGTTTCATGCGTATACGGAACATGACTCACTCCCAGAACTGTGATGATTGACACTGTGGTAACAATAGCAACTTTCAGGCGTCTCACATGTTTGGTATCCATTATTCTGACCAAAGAAATCTTACGGTGACAAAATACTCATTTGGTTCAGCAATTTTAACTAAATCAGTCAATGGAAGAGTCATGTTTTGCTTATAGTTGGAAAGGCTGCTTCACAGAGTGAGTTACCATATCCACTTATTATAATCGTTTTTGGTATTGTATAAGTTTACAGAACTATTAAAGAAAGCAGGTGCAGGTCACAATATTTTGGTCTTATTTAAAACCCTCTGATTTATTTCAGTTTATAGTGGGGTCATTCTTGTTCGTCGTTTTTCCAGTAAGATCTGGCAACAGAAATGAGTCGAGTCTCATACCACTCTCCCTGTGATTTCTTGCACTGCATATAAAGGAGAGAGAAACATTTCTGATGCATGTTAAAATCTGGCATTAACAACTAGTCGTTCAGTTTTGTTCCGTACATACAGAATATTCTAGTAAATGCGGTTATCACCACATTTTTCATGGGTGAATTCAGTTGTCACTCCTGTAAATTACTGAACTGTGTGTGAACAGGACACTGTTAAGCACTAAAAGGTGAATTCAACTTAATTTAGTAGCAGTGTTGACATGGCTAAGTTCTTACCATCACAAGAGAAAGTGTGCGGTTCTCTGAAGTGGTAACTGTAAACTGTGACCTTTATGCTGACCCCTAGGCCCTGCTGCAGTTCATCTTGCGCCACGCATGGGCTCCAAACAAAACCTGCATTTTTTGAGGAGTTGTTGCATGGGTATGCTGATCGTAGCCTAATGAAAACAATAAAGGATGTATAAATATTGGAATGTATATATAGTTATAATATAAGGATGTATATTACTGAACAAAATTATTGTAAACAAACAGCATTTCTTAATTTTCTTTGATCATTACTTTTAAAAGTAGTTACAAAAAAAATACACAACTTAGTAACTCACAAGTCAAGTACATGACAGAAGGCCGCCACTTCTTCATCCCTCTCTTCAGACACCTGAAAGAGCTCGTAACCAAAGCCATTTGGTCTGGAACCCAGAGATACCTAAAAGGGTTTAAATTTAAAAAAAAATAAATAAATATTCCTTTATCTGAGAGTAAAAATAATGATGAACATTTCATAGAACATAAAAATAAAAATCCAGGAAATCATTAAAAAGGAGATTCAATGAGCGCTCACCGGATCAACTGATACTCTGCGCTGGCTTCTAGTGCTCTTCTGTCCCGGAACATAGGTGCGGGGAGGAACTTGAGGAGGAAGGGTGTTACTGCGAGCTACTGCCTTCCCAGATTTGTCCCCATTTACTCTCCGGCTTCTATTAGGCGACAGCCAATCCCCATTAAGCTTGCTCAGGGAGTCATTGAGGTTGTCATAGTTCAGGGTGTCTCCAGGAGAAAGCTTGGGCTGGTCCACCTCAGGAGTGAACAAGTTGACATCCCGTGGGGCTGAGCTTCGATGAACAATTAAAGGATCGTTCTGGGGGATGGGATTCCTGGGTGGTACCGGTGGCGGAGGCTCATCTAGGGACGGCAGTCCTTTTGACAGCAATTGTGATGTTCCTTCAAAGTCACTTTCCCATTCGTCGAGAATGTAACGAGGCTCCTTACTAAATCCGTGAGACTCACTACTGGGACGCGATAAGTTCGACACTCCGGGTTGAACTTGGTTGAGCATGGGGTCGGATCCAGACACACCGTGCTGCAAATTATTCCAAGGGGGACTGGGAACACGTCTAGGCAGGGTGGGCTCGCTCCTCGAGGGCGATGACTTGCTGGTGTCAGAGGGTAGCGCATTTGCCGGGCCCTTGTCCTGTCGGTGACGGGCGAGGGCATCATACTCCATCTGCAGGGCCTCTGCCAAGACCAGCTCCTTTTGGCTGAGGCCAAGAGATTCCAGACAACCCCAGCGCTGTTCCCGGTCATTCTGAGTCTGCGCTGCAGACATGTTCCTGTAGGGGGTGCTGCAGTGCACACAAGGAACGCAGAAAGGGGCTTGACGGCACTACGAGTTGCACAACCGTTTCATTAGGCTCTGTTAGGAGATAAGAGTGAAAGAATAAGAAGCATGCTATTAATATATGCCACTCAGATTGTAACATCTGGAGCCAGTATAAAAATGTCAACCTCCCACGTAGAAACGTTGACACTGAGGCTAACTAACCAACTAAATAAACATCTTGTTGACTCAAATCAATTATTACAAATGGCTGGGTATACAATCAGCAGTGGCCCTGTCCCAAATGGCACACTTCACGTGGACTTTCGGTCTTGTGGACTTTCAAAGACCGCTGCGTGCACATGTCCGTTAAGCCCACAAGACTGTAGGGTGTTCCATTTGTCTTTTTAGCTTAAAGAAGGGTGCTCGTGAGCGCCCCCTTTGTGGCCGCTATTCGCCCACAATGCACACTACTGCTGAGCCAGCATTACTAGTGTGGACTCAGAGGAAGACCTGAGGGTTTAGGTTGCCATTTGGGACAGCCAATATCAATCAGAAGAATGGGCGCTCCTGTCAATTGGCCAGCCATATAATCAATAGGCTACTTTCTTGAAAACAACAATTACCCAGAATGCATTGTTTTATGGTACATTACCATTTCAATGGAAAACGCTATTTTACATAGTAAACCAAACAAGAATGATTTGAGGTCATTGAGATGCACCAATATTAAAATTAAATAATTCTATATTATGTTGACTAAATTAAAAAAGGAAAACTAAAAGTTAACTTCATAATATTATAATTACAGTATGAAAAATGGATATTCATTGAAGATTACTTCCCATCCAATATTTGCAATATTGACAAACTAGTACAATTAAAAATATTTAATATCAGCGAATATGGCACAGATATACTGTAGCACCTGTTATATCTAAAGTAAATAATTAATTACATAAAGAAAGAACCATTTAACTAATGAACATCTTGAACCACAAATGGATCAAAGTGCCACATGTTCAGTCACAGATGTGAGTTTAGAGAAGCTCACATGTGTGACTGACTTTGATCATCTGTGGCTCCAATCATCTGGCTCTTATTGTCTTTGCTTGCTCAGCAAAAGACCGAGCCAAACTGATCTCTCCCTTTCAGCAGTCATCAGTGCAGCGCAAGATCTTATGCAGCACAACAGTTCATCCTTAGTGATGGGAAAGCTGTTCTCTCTCCTGCACGGAGATTGATGTGCCATATTAAGAAACCTGTTCATGTGAAATCACAGCTGGACAGATGCTAAGCTTCGAATTTAAATCGACCTGAAGACATGCTGAGTGCCGCTAAAATGGATTTAGTGTTCGATCAGCCTTACAACACATGTAGCGAGACACAGCTGCTACCCCATAGAGATGCAGAACCACTGGGTTTAACGGTCATCCAGTCGTGCATAATGGTAAATGGGTTCAGATGGGAAGGTCTAAGGTCAAATGACTGTTTTTCCAAAAGGATGATAGATACAACATTAATAAACCGTAGAGTTACCCTAGACTAGTAGCCAGAAGTATACCACATTGAGTAAAATCATAAGGGTTGTGGCTCAACTAAGAGGTTTAAATGATAGAGGTTTCATTTTTATGGAAACTCATCATTTGAACCCAAATGTGAATCCAAACCTTTAGTTTCTTTGGCAGAACACAAAAGATAATTTGAAGAATTGTTTCACTGTTGTTGTCCATATTATAGTAATTCTGGTACTTTCTATGGAGGATAAAAAAAATAAATAAATAAAAAAAAAAAATCGGGTGAACTATCCCTTTAAGTGCATGACCATTTGTGACCCGTTGTTTCCTTCATAACATGACAACAGTGGCAGGAGGTCCGTTTCCCCGCCCACAAACACAACTGTAGGACATTCTCACACCCTACGCCAGAAGACTGGCACCAGAACAAAAGACAGAAGAGGAAGCAGAAAGGCATCTACTTGACAGATATTCCTGGATCATTCCATTGCTCCAGATTTTGACCCAATTTTGTATCCCAAAAATGCAAAAACCAGTGGGCCTCTGGTCAACTGAGGACATTTATCTGAATAAATAAAGGTAAAACAAACAAAATGATTTTCCAGATCAACAGAGGAGAAGAAAGCAGTGGCCTGACTATGACGTGTTTTAAGCCTTCCATCAGCAAATCATCCAGTCAATTGTTTAATTTCTGCTGAACTAAACATGTATATATGGAGACCAAGGTAAACAGAGAGGACTCAGCACATTACACCGTTTCAAACCAGGTGTGATGTGATAAGTTAACATCAAGTCATCTATCTGTCAACACTGAAAGTGAAGATTTTGTTTGACGCCACACTTGATGCTGCAGAAATACAACCTCAGCAGTAGGACTGTCAAAAGTACAGACTTCAGTACCAAGTTGGTGTCAAATGTGACATTACCAGCATTTCCCCCCAAGCATTTTCAGTGCCGTTCAGTAGATTCTTAAACCCCTCTGATTGGTCATTGTGTTTAAGCACTCAACGGATATGTCTGGCTACAATGATCATTGCTTCAAAAACATGTAGATAGACATGTATGGTGTAAGTGGTGAAGAGCGTCAAAGATGTCTATTTACAACACATTTTTGAAGCATTGATCATTGTAGCCAATCACAGACATATCTGTTGAGCATGTGAACACAATGGCCAATCAGAGGAGTTTAAGAATCCACTCAACAGCAGTCTAAGTGCTAGGGGGAAATGCTGGTATCGGCAATTTTTTTTAAATTTGGTACCAAAGTCGGTACTTTTGACAAACCTACTCAGCAGACAAAAAAAAGGATTGTTTGGCATTTGTTGTGAATGCAAATTGAAAGGACAAACCTGCAGATTAACATGGAAAATGCATTTGGTTAGGACACCATGTTAGCCAGTTAAGCATATAAACAGTTGTGCAAAAACACTTCCGAAAAACCAGATGTGTTTGTAAACAACATTGTCACGTACCAACAGATGGACTGGACAAATATAAATGCATCTCCTTCTAGATGGGCTTTTTGGGGCTCTGCTTCATTCCCAGAAGCTCTGGCCTCCCGTGGGCTTCCTCGGCAGTCTCATGACTGAGCTTTGGCCGGAGGGGTGCAGCAAGACAGGAGGGGTGGCAAGGAGGGTGGATCTGCATTGTTCCACAGGGATCCCAGGCCAGCCAGATACAGGCCCCCGGAATCAATCCCCTGCTGGGATATAATCCCATTCAATCAGGGGTGGCTCCCAGATTGGTCAGACAAAGGACAGGGAGGAGTGAGGGCAGCCGCGTCATGTGAGGCAGGGCCAACTCAGACACGTTCACACGGCTCGGAGAGCCAAAGACAAAGAGACCGCTGTCATCCCTGTCCCCCATTTACACCCCTCCCCCAACACACCCACCCATCAACAAACATCACACGGCTCCCTTCATGCCTAGGGTGTTCTCTTATGGTAGATCCAGCTGACCAGGGCTTGTGCACCGTATGCTGAAGTCTTCCATCATCAATACGCCTCTCTTCCTGTGGAGTTCCCACCCTAATATCGGTTCAAAGACCTCTGTGCGAGCTGACACGACTCCGATCTGACAGGCAGATGGTGGCAAGCTTGCCCACATTCAGCCTCTTCGGAATCCGGTGGGAAAGTCACAATAAAATCAGCATTGGCATTTGACGAATACAAAAACTTCAAATAAAGTAAAACTAACACCAGACACCCAATTTAGAAAAATGGAAACAGAGATGGTGAAAAGGCCAAACCCCACAGGAAGGTGAAACACATGGCATGTCTGACCTGTTGCGAAGACGATGCCTGGCCAAGAACGTCTTCAGAGTTCAGACACCGCAGTTCTAAATAGTTTAAACAAATTTTTGAGCTTATAAAATATTAAGTTTTGATTTTTTTACCCTCCGTCGACAGGTCTAAGGTGCGCAGGGTGCTACAGAGACAACAAGATATTGTGCACATGATAGACATGAAACGGGTAAACAGACCACGATCATGCAGAGGACATATAAACCTGGAAGAAAACATAAGGTCTCGAATCAAAGATGAATAACATTTCTCTCTCTTAGTCACAAAGCATTGCAAAACATCAATGCAATTCATGTTTGGCCAACGTGCCATGGTGATTCAGAAACATGCTGAATCCGAAATCAGGTTTTCAGAGACTAAACCCAAATTGTGGTTATGGTGTCATTTCCATGTACTTTTATGCTTCCAAACGCTGTATGGCAGTGTAAACACCTTTCCTGTGCTTTGAGTTGCATAAACCTCCTTGTGAGCGTTTTGCGTCAATCACTATAATTAAAAATGTTTTGCTGTAAAATACAGCTAAGACTCGAATAAACTGAAACCTGAGCAAATACATCATTTTTCCCAACTTTATAAACAAGGCTGGTTATTGAATGATAATTCTTTTTTTTTAATTTTCTGATTTAGAATACTTGTAATTTATCTTATTGTAAAATATTTAAGATTTGAAATTACCTTATGTATATATAACCTATAAAACATTTTTTGCCTTTTTAAAATGACACTTTAATGATAACTTGACGTCATAGAGCCAGGAGATAATTTGAAAGGAACCATATCAATGATATTGCATTTATAAAATAAATAATTAAAAACAACACCATTATGCTCATTTTTGTTTAGAGCACCCTCATCCAACTGTTTATAAATAATTACGTCTCTACTAAAAGAGGTCTTTAAAATAAAACAACACAATAAAAATATAATCTTACCCAACTACACAACGTTTCCTCTGAGCCACTGAGAGATGAAATGTCCATCAAAACAAAGTGTCTTTCTAATTAAACGCCTCTTTCAATACAGATCCATTTAAGCTCAGAAGCTCAAACTTGTCAAGTCATTTTTGAAACAGAAACAAGCGATAATATGAGTAAAACCTCCGCGGTCCGACGCCTCTGGATGTTCCGTGCAGCTATTAAACGTTACAGCCCCAGAGTGTTTCGTTCTCAGGTCGGGAGAAGCTCATACCAACACAAAGATTTTAAGAAAATTTACAGCCACTGCGCAAAAACAGCTGGTCGTATATAAACAAGAAGCGTTTGTAACAGCGCACTTCGTGATAGTGAATGAAAGAGCTCACCACATACCGTGTGCATGGCCTCTTGAGCGCCTGTGTCATAGTCCTCCTCGTTTATTATCAGTCTCAATCGTTGTTCTTTGATAGATCGTGTTCAGGCGGCCGTTTCCGGTGTCCAGTGGCAAAAAATCGCGTATTGATCAGGACCAAGTCACGGGCGCGGGTTTGATTGGCGACTTCGCACTGAGGATCTCGGCTTCAAAGATCACATCGCCCAGTTCTCATTGGAGAATGTGTAACGACAGGAGATTTAGGCTGAGTGACAACAGCGGACTCTAGTGGACAACACGGTTAACTGCAGATCATGATGCCTGCCATAGCACTGCAGAAGAACGTAAGAACTTTTTCTTTCTGCTAGAGCCGAAAATGTTGTGCAACAATACCTGACAAGGAAGAAATACGCATTTCTATTATACAATAAAAACATACCAACTTCAACATGGTGCATCCTACATAAATGTCAATATGAAAGAAAAATACGAGGCCTAGGCTACTTTAAGCAACAATAAACAAAATGGGAAAAGCACCAAAATTAGTCTCTAAATACATTTTTGTGCAGGTATATCGGAAATATGCAAAGTCAAAAAACAAATAACATATAGTAGATGATCACTCCTAAATTAGCTGTATCATGTAGCCTACAAGAAAGGTCTCAAGTCGAGCACAGATTGTAAACATGACAACACTACGAATAAAGCTCCAAGACCCCTTACCTAGACACGATTAATCATAAAAAGAGTATAACGTTACATATTGGATTAAATCCCTAAACTCTGGCCGTCGAGGTCCACTTTCCTGCAGAGTTCAAACTCACCTGCCTATAGCTTTCTAGTCATCCTGATTGGATACAAGCCGTGAAAATAGGGAGAAACCAGAAAATTATATATTCTGTGAACACTATACCATAGATAAGGTCAGACAGAAATGCAATTTTTTGTAAAATGTAAAAACATCAAAGACAAACGCAAAGTTGTATTCTCTACCAAGAGCATAATGGTGTAAATTTGCTCAAATGAAACTGCGGCGCCATCTTGTGGAGCCCTTCGTCAACACCAGAGATTGCTGAAACCCTTAAAGTCATCATGAAATAAAAATTGAACATTCTTTTTTGTTGTTTGTTTGTTTTTGTTTTTTTGTTTGTTTTTTTTATGGATTATTGCAGTATTTATAATAAATGATTTATCGGTGCACATTGTTATCCTTTTTAATTCAAGTGCCCTCATAATCTTTAATCAAATTATCCAATCAATTTCTGATGGACAAAATCAAATCCCGCCCAATATTTATTTATTTATTTATTTATTTTCTGGGAAGCTGTTTTACTTGGATAAACTTCCAAATTGAAAAGGGGAAGAAAGGCGTGAGCACTTAACCCCTTCATAAAAAAAAATTCTAGTTTATGTTACTCTGAGCAATGTCTGAAACTTGTATTGTGAGCACTTCCTGTGTCTATTTGCCTCTTCATGAAGAATCGCTTGTTTGTTTTCCTCACTTGTCTCTTTGGATTTAGCATCTGCCAAATGATTAAATGTAAACATAAATGTAAAGTCTATTTTAATCAATTTAGTCAGTCTAGCTGTGTTATTTTGAAATAAAAATAGTTTTGTTAATTGAAATCAAAGAGTAAAATGACTTAAAAATAACAGTTTTAGTAGCCTAAAAGCAGGTTACTAAAACTGAAATAAAACTAAAACTAAACATTAATAAATGAATATGTACATACAATTACTAAAACTTAAGCTAAAATGAAAATTAAAAATATATATAAAATTAAAAGTAATTCATAATATTATTAACACTACACAAATATACTAAGATACAGTAACACTGTTTGCCAGTTCGGCTGAAACAGCTGTTTAAACATATTTATAATAGAAAATGGTCATTAACTATGATGGTCAGTAACCATACACACTCACACTTAGTTTACTCGGTTTACTAGAGAAAATAAAAGATTAAAAAAAAAACCCAAAAGTGCCGTGGTGGTGCTGTACCTATTACAGTATTGCTTTCAGATGCCAATAACATGTCATTTTGATACAGTCTTGTACTTTGGAACTGAATAATTACAATATGCCAATACCATAGTAAGTGTCTACAAAACATGTCATGGTTCAAGCAAAATAAACATGACGTAGCCAATTTTAGTTGTGATGTAATACTCTTTGTGACCACTAGAGGCAGCATATGTGCACACATAAGAGTACACGTGTGCAGTGCACACACATCAGTCACTGCAGGGAAGTTTGACCTGTATATTGTGTGACCTTGGCATAAGCTACGTTAAAACATTGACAGCAGGGTTCTGAGCGCTTTTACTTTGTATTCCGCACGTCACAGTGAAGTTTGTCAGTGCCTGGCAAATCTGTATGTAGTGAGGGAATAGCAGTGCAGGCCTTTGTCTTCAAGGTTTAGTATGCAGGATTGACTTTACCAAGCTGAAGATCCTGGAACAAACTGCTGCCTGCATGTGAGATTAGATTGACTAGCTTTCAGTATATTTGTCCATTGGACTCTACACTCCTCAGAGACATTTTGTGCATATTTTTTGTTAAGTAATATTGTTTTCTAAGCTGCATGTAGTTATTTTTTGAATGTCCACACTTTGAAATATCATTTATCATTAAGAGTAGTGTTTTAAATTACCATAGGCCTGCCACTGACTGTCTTCAATTACTCTTCAGTTTGTAGCTGTATCTTTACATTAAAAATCAGCATGGAACAGATAATATAAGTCTTTTGTGTAATAAAAAAACACCATAAGCAGATCATATCTTGTAGTTATACTATGTTTTTTTGTTTACATGTGTACATTTCTGGTGCTTATAATACTCATAAATGGGGATATGCATTCAAGGGGATGTTCTGTATGGCAAGGGCCTGCGTTTGTGTTGAACTGGGCCAGTGTGTCACTGTATGTAATGGATGATGTAAAGTTCCCAGTCAAAGAGTACTGTGTGTTTGGAACAGAAGGCCATTGATGAAGAATTAGTGTGTCACAGCCTATCATGATAAAGATTGTATTTTTTATTTTTTTTAAATAGTCTAGTGCACTTATGTCCTCGTATCTATTTCTTTCATTAAGCAACAGTAAACTACACTATAACATTCAAACATTTGGGGTTCGGTGAGATGTTTATGAAAGAAGTCTCTTATGCTCACCAAAATGCATTTATTTAATAATAATAATAATACAAAAACATACAGTAAATTAGTAATATTGTGAAATATTTTTAATTTAATATATTTTAAAATGTCATTTATTGCTTCATGACTCCAAACTTTGGTGTCACGTGATCCTTTAGAAATTTTTGCGGATTTTTTTTATCAATGTTGAAAACTGCTGCTTAAATTTTGTGAAAATAAAAATTGTCCAGGATATTTTGATGAGCTAATGATTTCAAAATTTGAAATAGACATTTTTGTAACAGTGTAGTTTTTCGCTGTCTTTACAGTCACTTTGGATCAGTTTAAAGCCTTATTGCGGTATAAAAGTATAGATTTTTTTTAAATATATATTTTGTTTTATTCGTTAATTTATTATTTTAACTACATACAACTGTTTAATTTGTTTCAGTACCAACAAGTCATTTGTTTGATTTGTGTAATTTGTAATTAGTACCAGATTGCATTTATCCTGCCAAAATATTGTCATAAAATAAATGGATAAATAAATAAAGTGACCCGTTCTATTGGATATGAACAAATGCTATATATATATATATATATATATATATATATATATATATATATATATATAGATATATCATAATGTGCACCACGTGACTGCAGGTTTTATGAAATAGATGTGTAGCCTATTTGTTGTGTTTTGCTGTTACAGTACATTTAATATTGTTGATGTTTTTATTATTAATTGATGCATTAAAGTGTGCCATTAAACTGACGCTTAATTTGTATGAAGTTGTAGTGCAGCACGAATGCAGATGATCGGAACACCTGTCCGGCTGGAATCGGAGGCGCGCCCACAGGAGCGAGCGTGGGAAGTGAGCGCGCGCTCTGTTGAGAGGGACGTACAGTCAGAGCGGAGCAAGGGAGGATATTACCCGCCTTTACCGCATTACAGTGCGTATGGGAGAATCACACTGCATCATATGTGGCCAAACCGGCAGCGATACAGGTAAGAGGGGTGATGTTATCACAGAGCTGTCAGGGTTCATGAATTACAAGCCACTGGCCTTGTTCCACAGGGGATAAAAGCAGACTGCATTTGTGTGTCTTTAATACGGCCGCTGCCGCTTCAGTAATCCTCGCGCATCCCGCGTGCTTCAGCCTCTCTGCGCATCTCTGAGTGATGCGGTCTTATTTCTGCTGCTCTGCGCAAATGATCTCAGCCGCTGTGTTATGAAGTACTCCGCTATATTGTGCTAAACGGCAGATAAATATATCCGCAGCTTCTTTTCAAGTCACCAACCATATTTAGATGAATTAACTCGGGCGTTTCGAGGCTGTCAAGTTAGTTGTTTTGAGGCCGCATGTTGGGCAAGGATGCTGTAGGGAGTGAAAGTGTCATCGACCCATTCGGGGCGCTTCTTTTGGCTCAAGGATATTGTGCGAACAGGACAAACATTTGCTGCTCTGTTTCATTACATGGGGAACCTTCAGGGCACTTTCTATGGTAAATAGCATTGTAATGTAATTCATTTTCTCCTAGGATGTAAGCTTGGCCTGTGTAGATAAAATAACTTTTGGAGTAGCCTACCTATAAGGTTCAGATTGAAAATCATCTGAATATAGTCAAAAAACATTATAGGCTTACATATATTTTTCAATTAGTTGTGTGTTATATTGGCTTTGACAGAATGAAAACTTATAGGCCTTAAATATTTGTCGTCAGATCTATCTATCTATCTATCTATCTATCTATCTATCTATCTATCTATCTATCTATCTATCTATCTATCTATCTATGTATTTGTCTATCTATCTATCTGTCTGTCTATCTATCTATCTATCTATCTATCTATCTATCTGTCTATCTATCTATGTATTTGTCTATCTATCTGTCTATCTATTTATCTATCTGTCTATCTATTTGTCTATCTGTCTATCTATCTATCTATCTATCTGTCTATCTATCTATCTATCTATCTATCTATCTATCTATCTATCTATCTGTCTATCTATCTATCTGTCTGTCTATCTATTTGTCTATCTATGTCTATCTATGTCTATCTATTTGTCTGTCTGTCTGTCTGTCTGTCTGTCTGTCTGTCTGTCTGTCTGTCTGTCTGTCTGTCTGTCTGTCTGTCTGTCTGTCTGTCTGTCTGTCTGTCTATCTATCTATCTGTCTATCTATTTGTCTATCTGTCTATCTATTTGTCTATCTGTCTATCTATTTGTCTATCTAAAAATTATTGTGATTTTAACAGTAAAAGACTAAAAATGTTATGATAAAAGTCTGTTAATTGGTTAACACAAAGTTTATTTACTATATATGATGAATAACTGTAATAGATCTAACCTTACATTTAACATACTTTTTTTGTTAAATTCTGTTTTGGAAGTAAAAACGAACTAGTCATTATATAATTTACAGTGAAAAGAATGACACTTGATTCACATTTGATGTATATTTATTTGAATAACTATATGTTTCTCCTTTTTTTTTCTTACCAATTATGTACTTAAGGGTTTTATGTTACATCTAATGCTGTGAAATCAATATTTTTTGCAGTACTTTAGCATTATGTGTTTTTACCATTATGGTGTTTAGGGATTGTGTGACTGCTTTTTATATTTTTATATTTTTTATGAACTGATTCATCATGTGACTTTCTTCTCACCACCTGTTTTTTCTGGTTGTCTGTGTATTACAATAGTACAAAACAGATATTAGTACTTTACTGGTATATTAACATTATATAATTTAATGAAGTGGATTACTATAAATTTAAATTAAATCTGCAAAAGCTAAAATGTTGCTACTTTATTTTTCACCGTAAATTTCTGCAATCCATAACTGCCGCCTTTTTATCGTAAACAGATTTTTTAAAATCTATCTATCTATCTATCTATCTATCTATCTATCTATCTATCTATCTATCTATCTATCTATCTATCTATCTATCTATCTATCTATCTATCTATCTATCTATCTATCTATCTATCTATCTATCTATCTATCTATCTATTTATTTATTTGTCTGTCTGTGATCTAAAAGTATTCCGATACATCCGAGTATCAATCTAGGACTAGTCTCGCATAGTTGTGATAGTAAACAATTCTGTTTGATCATTGATTCTACAACTGTATATATGTGAGCCTGCAGGGACAAGGTTTCCATTTTTAATCTTTGATTGCAGCTTGGGGAAACTGAATTAGCCCACTAACCAACTCATTTTTTTTTCCATCATGAATTAAAGATGCAAAGCTGCCCACATCAGATGATATCTGTGGCCATGTGACCTGGCCTGAGCCCATATTCCCAGTGAGTTGGACCATGGTCTGATTGATCCAGAGATGTGCATGTCAGCCCCCATTCAGCAGCTTTGGCCATATTGTTTTGCAATCATTCAAGGAGGTATTTTATAGAGCTTAGAAGTTAGAATGGAAACATGATGACCATTGGCAACCCGACAACGTTGGTTAGTCTATCCTGATTAGAAATGTCTGAAGAGTAATTTAATGAGAACAGTGTAATATTAAATTTTAGTTTTTTTCAGAGCAAACAGTACAACCTGCATTTTAAATGGTAACATAATATACATTAAAAAAAAGTGAATGGAGGTTGAATCAAAGTTGCGTGCAAAATGTATTATAACAGCATGTAATATAACAGTTTTAGAGTAAACATTAAAACGAATGGTTGTACTATTTTTGCACTCTTTATTTACATTTTTTTATAAAATAACTCAACTGCATCAAACACAATTTGCTTCTAGTTCAACATACATTCTCTATAAGTTGCAGTGACTTCAGAACACCACAAGATGCTGATATTTTACTCTTTTTATATTGCTAACCTTGATTGTTGCACTTTAACCTCCAGGAAACTTTAATATTTATAGTTTAACATGACACATTTTGAGATTTCCTTAACTGTTTTTTAGGATGTTTCTGTATTCTATATTTTGTATAGAATTATCTTTGTCTATCATCTACAAATGACCACATGCTTTTACCTGATCCCCCCCTCACCAACACCTATAGAGGTATTTTCTGCCATATGGCAAATTTTGAAGAAATCCTTTTACTTGGCAACGTGTTAGTTGTGGCTCAAACCCTGTGGATACTCCCACTGAGCCTGCAATTAAAACAGCATTAGAGAAACCTGCTATTCTCTCTCAGCACCTTCTGCCACTTAAAGGAAACTTTAAATGGGGGAAGCTCACATTTACTGCCAAATGTATGTAAATAACTCAAATATGAATTAAAGGTGAATAAACAAAAGATTAATTGGGTTATTTGGGAAGATTGATTGACTTGCTGCCTAAAATGCAATGTATCTTCAATGAAATAAGGTCAAGAGATGTACAGTACGTAATTTCACTTCTTCCTCCAGCATTCCTGTCTTTCCCCTCCTCTGCAGCTCAGATTCTCCTACTCTCAGGTTTCCCACACTGCAACGGGATGCTCACCTTTTACTTCTCAGGGTCTTGTTTCCAGATGTGCTATTTTTAGCTGTGCAGCAGCAGCTTTCTCCAGAGGGGGGCGAGGCAGGGTGAGAGAGGTGCGTCTGGAAGTGTAGTGTAGTCTGGCCCGGTGCCGATTTGAACTGTTGTGCACTGGGATGGGAAGGAGAAGCTGAAAAGAATCTCAAACTTTGTCCGTCTCTGTTTCTTCCTCAGAGAGGACGAGAAAATGCGAAAGACAGAAACAATGGGGTCATCTGAAACATTTGTTTGTATTTTAGAGCAGTGTGTTTTTGGAGACAGCCCCACGGCGTTATGTCTGTGTGCTTGGGTGGAGCGCTAATGGAAGATTGCTATAGCCCCTAAAGTGCTCTTCATTTGGATTCAGCTGAGTCAAGGCAGTTGATGGTTATGGATTTCAGACTGGCCTAAAACAAGGAGGACAGATTACTAGTTGCATCTAAATAGATTTTTTTGTTTCAGAGCTGTACAAGAACAGCTTTCTCTCTGAAATGAGTAAAGAGGTCTTTCTGGCCACATTAGAGTGCATTAAAGTCAGCATGAAACGGAAGTTGCAATAGTTTTTTCTTCCCTATTGTGACATATCAAAGTGAAATGGGTTCTGAAAAATATAGGGCAGGATTTGATTTTGTCCTTCGCGAATTGATTGGATCGTAGAAAGCTGTGCGTTGCTTACTAATGATATGGATAAATTATTTATAATATGCACTGTAACATTCTGTAAATTAAAAATTAGAATTGTTTTGATTTCATGGTGACTTAAAACCATGACTCATTTACACAAATATTTATTAATGCATTTTTTTTATTTTCTGATGAATTAATCGAATTAATCGCATATATAAATATTAGCTGATCCCCCATATTATGATAATGTAAGACATTACATAATTTTGTCAGATGAAATCATTAAACTTCATGTTTAAGTTGCTTTAGAAATCAATATATATTGTTTGTTTTATTTTCATGTCATTGAACATTAACATATATCCAGCTTACAGTTAATAGTGAATCATTTTGTGATTACTTTGTCTGTCCATGGTCTCATTATTAAATATATTTAAATATATATATAATATATATAACAAATATATATTTTTTTAAACACATTACTTTTCTTTTATTTAACTTATTACATTTTATTAAATTTAAATGTACCTTATTTTCTTTTATTGAACTTAGTTAACTATGTAGTTATTATATATAACTATATAAATATAATTATGTAAAATATTTAATAAAAATATAAAGCTTTAAATAATTATTTTAGAATGTTATATTTAAATATTGTATTAAATGAATTATTTTAAATCGTTATTACAGCTGGTAGACACACTGATACATTGTTTCCGGCCTGCTCTGTGCCTCTGTCACTCATAATTTTCATGCTACAGCAGAGTTTCTCAGTTAATATCATCATAGAGAACATGAAGTAGTCCATGCATCTCTCTCACTGCATGACTCACTCCTGTTTCCATATTATAGCTCTTCCTGTCTGATGCACTCTGAATATTTTATCATGGCTCAGTAGGTAAATATCCAACAAAATCATTGAATGTGAGACATTGTCCATGTTGTATTTGCCACTCCTTCACAAGTGTGGTCTCAGACATCCTCTTACGTTCTGTTTGATCTGTAGTTGCACTCACCTTTGCCTTTCCAACAATGACCTCTGTGACTTATGACTGTGTTTTTGATGTACAACATCAAAGACTTTGAAGTGCATTGTATATCTGCATCATTATTCTTCTTGTTTCAAAGCATTATATGCACTTTGAGAACTATCTGTAACAGTCCTCCACAGGCTCCACTACTTCTCTCTGTGTCTGCGCTATCTCTCTCTGTGACTTTTAGCAGGGCGCACATGGTGCCCTACACCCGCAGGGAGCCCACTGGCTCTGTGAAGCCAGCAGCCCTGCACCTGCACAGGCTTCTGAAGCAATGGGTCATTCGTATGCATCAGGGTCAGAGTTTTCCCAAAGGAACTGCTACTAATAGATTAAGCACATGAATTAAGCATGGGAAATACAGAAAATATTGTCCATGACAATTAGTGAAGACAGTGATGAGGCTAATGATGGAGTGTGTGTGTGGTCCTGGCAAACCATATGTTGTGGGGACATTTAATAATGTTTAAATATAGAATTTTATTATTATTATTATTGCAGATAATTGTATCCAAAGTGCATTACATTGCATTGTCTTTTGCCCTAGAAGTAGTAGTTGTTATTGTTAGGCCCTTTAGATATAACATATGTTGACATCAGGATTGATGCAGTTGACCTGTTTTTTGTTTGTTTGTTTGTTTTTTAATTAGTGGAATGTGTTTTTATTTATTTATTTCAGAATTAGTGGTTTGACTTATTTTAAGTAAAGTAGTTAGACCAATGCAACAAAATCTCCATTCATTACAAATATCGAAGCTTGAAAATGAACCATAACCACCTTCTTGAATGGTACTATCCTTCAAAAATACATGATGCAATCAAACCCTTTATCAATATTAAATAGAGGCTGACTTAATATAGTTCAGATTTGTTGAACAGAAGATTTGTGAAGTATAATGAATACAAAAAGAAAGCATTGTGAATCATTTAAAATCAATCTTTTCAGTATAGAGTCGGATGCTGCTTCCTTTAGCTATCAAACAAAACACAGACATCAGAGAGGCTTTCTAATTGCATGTGTTGACACAGGTTTTACATTGTACATAATAAATATGATGTTGAAAAGGGCTACAGTATACCTTTCAAGTGGCTTCTTGTTTGATTTGCAGTATTGTTTATGGCTGAAAGGAAATCTTTTAACAGAACTTTTAACTTTAGTGCAGAACCATTGAACTCTTTGGGGATTTGTTTTGGGAAAAAAGTCATTGAATGACAGATGTTTGAGGTCCCAAAGTCAAAGAATGCTGGAGGTTGGATGGTGCACATTAGCTAAAGAAAGCTAACCATTAACTAGACCGTGAGAGCAGTAGTAGGTATTTGTGAACCTTTGTTGAAGACGCACTTACAATGAGGTAAAGCTGTACTGTACTTGATTGGCTGGTAGTTAATACAATAAGTTAGTTAAGTGGACAATAAAGAACCTGTGAAAAATAACCCGTTAATGGTAGTCAGGTGCCTATACACGTGTTTCTTTTTGATATGTAATTTTCTTCTGTGTTCTTAAATCTTTTATAAAGCATATAGAAATGCATTAAAATATTTTGCTGTCATCAACAAAACCTCAGATCATAACTTTTAATGTAACATTTCAGCAGTCGTTATGAGTTAAAAATAAGTTCATATTTGAATTGAATTGTGTATTCAATTAAATATTAAAAAAAAAGTCTCATGGCAAATTCAAAGCCATATGGCCGAATCATTCTTTACCAGATTACAATCAGTTAAATTAGCCTAGAAAATCAATAACCCTCTGATCAAATTAGAAATGGAGTCATCTGATATGACACATTTTCACATTTCAGCTTGTTTGAGGCTGGTTGGGGGGAGGGGAATGGTCTTCATTAGATCTGTGTATCCCTTGGGATCACAGACAGCCTGCAAGCAAGCCCTGGAATTTCCCCATCAAAACCTGCCCAGGTGGAAACACCTGTCGCCGTAAACAATGAAGAAAACATACCTTGTCTTATTCTCTAGTGTTAATAGAAGTATGGACAATAACAAGCATCTTTATTAATGTTGGAGGTCAAGGTGTGAGGTTTTGTTATTGCTTCCAGGTGCACTTGATGTTGTTAAGAATGGAAACCCACATTTAGCCTACTATAGAACTGCCTGGCTGCTTCAAATTGGCCTCTGTGTTCTTATTAGTGTGGTTTCAGATGTGTTAAGACTGACGTTGAGTCACTTGGGACATGTAGCTCAGGGATATTACAGATGATTCTCCATTTATGTCAGCAGTCTTGTGCTACCATCTTGCAATTACCGTGAGATTGTGCTTCGTGTATCTGTGTCATGCAGTCAGTCACAAAGAGGGATGGTGAGAAAAAATGAAGACTCATTCCTGTCAGGAAACCCGAGCCTCGGGGCTTGAGGGGAGGGAGGTTTTGAGAGAGAGAGAGAGAGAGAAGAGAGGACGGTTTGTCCTCATATGTCGTTTGGGAGGGTTGAAAGCACAGTGGATGGTGTCATTCTGTGAAACCATTGCCTTTTACAGTTTGACAAGGGGATTTCTGAACAACAAATAAAGTGTTAAATATCATTGTGGCAAGTCTCACAAGTTACAGTGTTTGTATTATTTTTGATATTGATATTTTGAGTGTAAGTTTTTGAAGGAATGGTCCCCAAGGCTGCATTTATTTGATCAAAAATAAAGTAGAAACTGGAGTGTTGTAAAGTATTATTAAAATTTAAAATCTAAAATGTCTTTTGTATTTTAATGCATTTAAAATATAATTAATTCCTATGATAGCAAAGCTGAATTTTCAGCATCATTACTCCAGTCTTCAGTGTCACATGATCCTTCAGAAGTCATTTTAATATGCTGACTTGGTGCTCAAAATTTTTTTTATTATTATTATCAAATCATTATTATACAAAACAGTTGAGCTGCTTAATATTTTTGTTTAAACCTTTTTTTTGATGAATAGAAAGTTCAAAAGAACAGAATTTATTTGATATAGAACTCTTTTATGACATTATAAATGTCTTTTATTGTTACTTCTGATCAATTTAATGTGTATTTGCGGAATAAAATAAAAAATTCTTTAAAAAGGAATTACAAAATTATGTATTTTTTTTATTTAATACATGTTCTGAATATTTTTATTATATTGTTTTCTACTGTATATATTATATATATATATATATATATATATAGAGAGAGAGAGAGAGAGAGAGAGAGATAATTAAAATTTACTTTATACAACATTATGGCAAGAACAACATCTTTTAAAAGGTCTGTCTTGGACTCACAAATGTAAGATACAAATAACAGAATTTTAACTTGTAGAGTTGGTAAATCTCAGATTTATGAAATAGTTAATTACTTTAAAATGGAAACATTTGATGGTATATCAGGGGACATGCATAACCCAGGGACTATACTTGTGAACTAAATGTGAACTAAAGTTGTATATATTCTGAAATAGAAATGCCATATTAAGCCATTGTAAATACGGCATCATCTATTCATCATTCCACATGTGAGGGACCCAAATGGCATCATTTGACAGCTGACACAGAAGCACGACTGAGTTGTTCAAAACAAAGAGAAAAAAGCGAGAAGGAAGCGAGAGACGAAAGTCTGTCACTGTGTCTTCTTTCTCACTATCTGTCCTTCTTCCCTCATGTCTCCCGTTATAAGCAGATGGGCAGTGGGGGCCAGGGAATGGAGCTCCTTGGAGTCTGGCGTGGTGTCCATTGTGGGCTTTTGATATTTAAACTCGCCCTCCTCTGCCCTCAGGGGACGCCCGATTGTCTCTATTGTTCAGTAAAAAGTGGGCCAAGAAAGACAGAAATAAAGAGGGGGGATCAGATTGATGTAAAAGGGGAGGGAATGATTGGTAAGATAAAAAACAGAAAAAAACAATCTTTGACTGACAGTTTTTTCTGGTTCAACCAGATTTGTACCGAAGTGTGTACTGTGGAGTGCACCAAATATGTGACGTGATGGACAGGAGCACAGAGAAAGCACGGCAAGGGAGTTTTCCCCCATTGTGAGAGGATTTTTTTTGATGTCAGCAAATAAGGAAGATGAAAAAAGTGTGTGTGTGTTCAGCCAGTGGGCTGTCAGGTACTGAGATAACAAGCAACTAGACGAGCTGCTAGACAATAAATGAATAAATATACATCCAATTAATCCTGTTTTATAAAAGAACAAATAAGTATTAATTTCCTAACACTTTCCTGATTCGCTTTTACCGTTTTCATGGTTTTAAACACTCAGTTTGTACAAATCATTTCACATCTCACCTCACCCCGGTGCTTCGTGACACGAACAGACAGCGCAGATGCATGGGAGAGAGAACGATTTTCTGTGCCAGATGTATGCTGTGGGGTTTTAAAGGAAAGACCAGCCAAATTGCACACGATCCCATCTGTACCTCTTGCCGCAAACAAAGTAGTGAGAGAACACAGGCCACACAAAGGAGTATCCAATATGATATTAGCCTCTGAAACAAACAGCTCCTGCTAAAAGACCCAATAAATCTGCAGAGCCTGTATTGGTTATGAGTTTATTTAATATAAACGTACAATTTTTTTTGTTTGAAAGAGTCAAAATGACATTATGATAAATGAGAAATCTTATCTTAAAATGAATCAACTCTTTAGGAAATTTGAAGTCTTAGGCCTACGGGTCTTATGAGATATTGAGAACCAGAATGGAGCAACAAAGAAAGTAAATGTAAAAATTATTTATGAGTATGCCCATGTTTTAGAGGAACCTGTTTTGGCTTTTACAGTATATATTTTTGCTTTTAATTTTTAATCAACCAGGGATTTGTTGGCATACACATTTAAACATGCCATCTGATAAACCGTTAACGTGTAACCTGCATTGACATGAACTGAGCTAAGTGAAAACAGCAAGTCTTTAATTATTCATGTGTGCATTTGCTGAATGAAATCATAGATTCGTTAGCTTACAATGAATAACTGATTGTCAGTATTTGACGTCAAAATAGTACCAGACATTACAAGAATAATATATTTTAAAACATTAATGGTAACACTTTAGTTTAGGGTCCAATTTTCACTATTAACTAGCTGCATTTTACAAGGATATTGGCTGGTTATTAGTACTTATAAAGCATGTATTAAAGCATTATTCTGAATGACGTTATTCTACATCTCTTAATCCTACCCAATACCTAAATTGAACAACTACCGTATTAACTTAATTAGCAGTAATTAGGAGTTTGAGGCAGAAGTCTGTTGTAGTTAACAGTTAGTTAATAGTGAGAATTGGACTCTATAATATACAAAAACCTCTAAATCTGTCTGACATTTTTCTTTTAAATGAGCATTTTTATCAGGCTTCTATCTATGTAATTATAAGAAGGACTTGATCTGAAGTCTTCATATATTTAATTGATTTATAATTAAACAGCTGTATTTTTTTGCAGCTCAATAATAATGGTTGTTTGAAGGATTGAAGAAGTAGTCAGCAAACTGTCTTTGCGATTATTCAGATATTTCAGCTTTCATTTTACATTGGAAATGATAGCTCTGTTGTGCCCCACAAAATACAGGTCATATTGACCTCAGGCCAAATAAGGGCTATTCAGTCATGTCATTTAAGTTGTTTAGACTCCTAGTTACATGCTGCAGCTCCTCATTTATGGTGTTTTAATTGGGTCACCATGGGCTAGTGGCTAATGTGTTCAGACAGTCCTATCCTGAGCATTGCTAAATGGCTAATCTCAGCAAAGGTCAGGAAATGAGGGTTTGTTAATGTTGGGATGTCCATCAACCATCCGTCTCAGTTTATTCTCCATTGTATCACTCTTCCTCATCTCCTTGCATCGCTGTTAATTAGACTTGCATCTCCTTTTAAGGCATGCGAATCGATCTGTTTGTCATTCCGATTGGTCGCAGATGACACAGATTGCTCTTTATCTCGGCGAGGTTACGACATGCAGTTTATTTTTCCATCTCCAGGGCCGTAACCCAAAGGTCGGTGTCACCAAGGCTGTTTTGAAGGTCATAACGTGCAGAAGTGTCACACTGTTTTGCCTTTTGGCTTTCATGTGGGTGAGTCACCCAGAAGGTGACTGTGTTTATAACCCAGTGCTTCGTTGCAGATCAGCTTCAAATGTCAGGGTTTAATTCAGATTGGAGAACATTAAATTAAGGTTAGTTTTGATTGTTCAGTTGCTTGCTGAGGTGTAATAACTGAAGGTGAAGGTGGTAGATGAGGGCAAGCTAACACGGGGGAGGGGGATGCCATAAAAAATGGATGTGTTAAATAGAGAGCGTGTCTGCTTTTAGGAATTTAATATCTCAGTTCTGCATGTCACTCTTTATCAAGCTCATTGTACCTAAAACTGCAAGTGTCTGTAAGAGAATATGAAATATTCTCTAGAGTAAAATCTTTAACTCCCAATAGTAGATGTATTCGCTTATGATTCTAACCAATTACAGCATTAAACACCATGAACTCAGCTTTTTAAAGAAAACAATGTTTATATTGACATGAGGGTCAGTAAATAATGACCAAATTTTCATTTTATTTAGCGCTGATTCAAACTGCCACAAGGATTTCCTCTGCCTGCTACATGTATACGGTGACCCAGTAGTGCACAACACAACGAAATTTAAAAAGCAAACATAAGTTCACAACACAACAGAAACAAGCCGCAGCAGAACGAAATAAAGCCACAACACAACGAAATGCTCCCGAGCACTAGGGGGCTCTCAGTGCTCGGTTAAGTTAGAGTTCCTTGCCACTATTCTAGAGTCTATAGTCTTATATCAATACCATGATTAGTTTTAAGTATGTAAACATTGTGTATAGACATGAAATATTAATTCAAAATCACATTTGTGCACAATAGCTTCATATTTATTCCTGTGAATGATTTGACGCGCTACCACGGCGCATGATGAAGGGAACGTCAATTCCAGCAAATGGTTAAAACGAATACTTTGTATTAATTACAATGACTTTGTTTTAACATTTAAAAACAGACATGTTCAAATTCCAAAGCTTGTTAGTTCCTGTTGGTAAGACTGACTTATTACAGGTGACATTTTGTCAATACCTCCCTTCATGTACTTACAATAAACAATTATTTACAGGAAAAAATCACTGTAATTCTCCAAAAGGTTTTTTGTTGTTGTTGTTGACTGGCTTACTACTGGTAATATTGTGGCAATACCTCCTTTTATGTACACTACACAATTAGTTTAGTTTAATGAATTATATATATATTTATTTATTTATTTATTTTTAGTGTAATTCACTTAAAGGGTTTTTTCATGTTCCAATGCTTGTAGTAGTTTCCCATTAGTACGACTGACTTACTGCAGGTGAAATAATACCTCCCTGAATGTATTGTCAAAATAGTAGTCAGTCTTACCAATAGAAACCTAAAAAATGTTAAAAGTCATTTTAATGAATACAAATTATACGTTTTAATCACTTGGTGGAATTGGTAGACGTTCCCTTCATCATGCGCAGTAGCGCGTCAAATCATTCACAGGTATAAATATGAAGCTATTGTGCACAAATATGATTTTGAATTAATATTTCATGTCGATATACAATGTTTACATACTTAAAACTAATCATGGTAAGACTCTGGACTCTTAGAACAGTGGCAAGGAAATATAACTTTACTATTCCGTTGTGTTGCGGCTTGTTTCCGTTGTGTTGTGAACTTATGTTTGCTTTTTAAATTTCTTTGTGTTGTGCACTACTGGGCCACCGTACATGTAGGTCTGAGTCAGAGTTTCACCTAATGTTCACAGAAACACAGTGACCTGCTTGTTGTATTAGAAAATCACAACTAATTTCAATTAGGCCTACTGCTTCTTTAAATTAGCCTAAAATGTGTGTTCAAAGGTGTTATGATAATACTTTTAAGATTCATGCGTATCTTTTCCCATACTCACTCCTTCTAATTAGCTGAGATGTGATAACCTTGGTTTGGCACAAGCGTTTTGTCCCTAGAAATAATAACCATGCCTGCAGGTGTTTCTCAGAGGTGGGTGTCTGTAATTTGACGCATCTAAAATAACCTTATGCTAAGCAGTGACACTGTTATCCCTGTCTTTTCCCACGGCCTCTGAGGAGGATGACACTGCCGTTGTGATGGCTCTCACATATATTTATATATATTTGTTGGCATTCAAAACTGGATGGATGGATGAATGAATATGAATGTTTTTGGATCAAATATTGATCAAAAGTGATAGTAAAGACATTCATAATGTTACAAAAGTTTTTTTTTCATTCTAAATTATTGATGTTCTTTTAACTTTATAGTCATCATGTAATCCTGAAAAAAAAAATCAAGGTTTCAAGAAAAATATTAAGCAGTGTCTTTAAATCAGCATATTAGAATGATTTTTGAAGGATCATGTGACACTAAAGACTGCAGTAATGATGATAAATTCAGCAGTAATATATTACAATTTAAATTAAATAATAAAAATATATATTTTTAAAAAATTAATGTAGAAAATAGTTGAATTTGTTGTAATATTATTTCATAATATGACTGTTTTTGATCAAATCAATGCAGCCTTGATGAACTTTTTTTTACATTAAATTAAGTCATTTGGCCTGTAGTTTCTTTGTCTGTTCTTCTCAGTCTGAAGGATAATGCAATAAGTTAATTTCCTGTTATTAGTGCCACAAGTCTGTATAATGTCCAGACAGAGACGCATGTCCTTGCAGTTGTATTGTCCTTCATTGATCCTTTATAGCTGCTGACGTTTTGCAAAGGGCTACACATCTGAATAAAACCATGATAAACATTTATTTAGTCTTTTTGAAGGACCCTCAGCAGACCTGTATAGGGTTACAACTCGTAATCAGTGTTTTCAAACAGAACAGGTGTCCATTTGGTCCCACTGGGAGGTTACATCATTTTCAAGGCCTATTGTATTAATTCATAGGCTTAAACTGTGTGTTATGTCATACTGTAGAAAGGAAGCTTTGAATTGATGTAGGATATCTTTTGGATTACAAAAATCCACTTCCCTTATCTGTGCAAGTTATTGATCTAAAGCAGATGTTATGATCTCTATGGCACAGATGGCTTGTCTTGGTTTTGTAATTACATATGCAGGACTGTCTTGTGGTTCTGCAGTCCAGCTGCTTTGCCCCATTGTATTCTTAGACGTTGGTGGTGTGTGTGCGTTTGGGGGATACGCACGCGCGCTGGCAGGAGACCAAAGCTTTCCCTCCCTTGTCCAGACTTCTTGAGGGCAGATCGGGGCTCCGCCAGCAATTAACTGAAGAAATGACAACACCTCCTGTTGATATAGGCTCCTGAAGAACAGAGGGGGAAGGGTCAACGTGCCTGCGTGCGACAGCCGCCGTTTGACCGACAAGCAAGGAAGGGCTTTTTGTTAACACTCACTCACTGGATTCAGCCTTCTGTCAGTGTAGATGTAAAGTAGGTCTGAAGACTAAACTGAACCGCGACCCAAGAGCTTAACACAGTGGATGTCAGACCCGTGGTTGACTCTTCAACTGACACAGTTAAACGCTCTAATCGGTGGAGTGTTTCCTCTTCTTCCATATGTTTTTCATGTGTCTAGACCACAAAAGTTTGCTTAATAGGTCAAGTGTGCATATGCACTTGTGCTTTTTCTCGAACTGCTTTACTTGATTGACACAGATCTGGAATCTCACATCAATCTCACACTTAGCCTTTATGCTGCACATTTAGCGTGTTTTTTTTTCCCTCACAGGAGAAATTGTGTGGAAGCTGTTGATGGTCATACGTTTGGCTCTCATCGTATTAGAATTTATTTAGCAGCCGGAAAACTTTTAATGCGTTTTAGCCGTTCATTTACACATCAACAGCAGTTTGGCGGCCTCAAAACGCGAGATTTTGAAGTGCAAGTTTTTCTCCATCTAAACAACAAAAACACAAATTTGTAAAAACAGTGATGTGCATGCGTATTACATTCTATAGGTGTGCAATGTTTCTTTACAAAGTAACATCACAAACTACTGGCCTGGCGTGCATAACACAGCGTGTTTAGTCGTTTTCACGGCTCCTTGTGAACGGGGATAGTTTTGACAATGTTGTCGCCTGTACACGAAAAAAGCAAAGGTATAGCGTATCCATTTTTAGTATATCTGACAACGATGTACTGAAAATAGAAAAGTTTTTCCTTTGCTTTGATGCTCATAAAGTTGAAAAAAATGGCTTGAATTTGTGTATGTACATGTACAATCTAAAAGTAATGTGAAAAGATTTGTATTTCATTTATTTAATTAGATTTAATCCAGGCTATATATTTGTAATATTTGTAATCCAGTGTATATTTGTGTTTTTATACACACAGACATTATACATGTGGGCCTAATTTGGGTGTCAACAGCATTTCAACAGTAATTACTGTAGATAAGCAGATATTTCACATCATAAGCTTTTCTTTTATTTTGTACAAAATAATATGGCTAAAGAATCAGATTCTGTCTTTGGCAAAATATAAATCTGGGGGGGGGTGTCTTTGTTAGTTTTGACCCTGACAGGAATGCTGCATTGGCCAATCAACATAAAGGACCGGATTCATAAATATGGATATAGATGTAGCATATTTATATTGAGGTCATTTCCCTTCTTGACCAGCTGTTTCCTCAGTTCTTTCCCCTCTCTCTATCTTTATGTGATTGTTGAGTTGCACTTCAGAGAAACCATCTATATTACCAAGAACATTCTGATCCAAACACTGACATTTTACACCTCTAATAGCCCTGCTGTTCAGGGTCTTCATTGAATTACAGAGTCTGCCCATGTTCCTGCTTCATCTAACCTCTGTGCCAGCGGCTTATTGGGGGAAACTCAGACAGCCAGGTACCCTGCTGTTAGAGATATTGTCTTTGTGTCCAGGCTGTGGCCTACCTGACATCTGCTCTGTAGTTGGATAAAGGACAAGAGCTTAACCTATGACCCTTCAACTATTAGGGTTGTGACATCATCAGTTATGTAAACCATTGTTAATGAGACACTTTCTATTTATGAAGCCACTGAATCAAGCTGTATTGTAGCTGCTTTAGCTGTCTAAAATGTGGTAATTTACTGTTGCTCCGTGAAATGTCACTGGTGAAATCCATTTCAATAGGAATCTGTGCATTCACAAATTTCACATGAGCGAAAAAGTTTCCCATGATTTCGCTAATGTTCAGGTTTGTCATGTGAACTCACTGACCAACAAAAGCTGATTGGTTTGAAAATGACTTCTGTGTGAGCTGTGCTTCATACTTTGCTAAACTATTGTGGACAGTGTACTTCTTTTGCTAGCAAAATTTTGCTGAAATTTCACTAATGTAACCACACCTTAAACCTTTACATTTTTGGATTGGAGTTAAAGCAAGGAACATATGAAATGAAGGAGAGATTTTCACTTTAAATTGCCCGAAGGAAGAGCTTCTGGATATATGGAAGTGAATCAATATAATTGATCCGAATAGAATTTATGTTGTTTCGGGTCATAAAAACACTTTTTTCTTTCTTTGATTTTTTTTTTATCTTTACGGGGCTGTTAAATAAATGTAAGAAGAGAGTGAATTGAATTATGGAAGAAAGGAAGGACTGTCTCAAGAGTCACAAGACTAATGTGGATGTATCTGCTTCGCCTTCGGCAGCAGCTGTTCTAAAGGGCCGCCATTAATCTGACCCTCTGACCGGCTCTGCACACAGCAGGTTGAGTGGAGAGGGGTTTTCAGATCAATGGAGGATGGGACAGAGAAGGACAGAATGTGTGTGTGAAGAGGTATGAACCTGATAAACGAAAGACCAGCTGTCCCCCAAGAGCTCCCAGACCTCATCAACAGGATCAGAGAGTACTTGAGACACACTTTTCATCATCTTTGTACTTCCTAGAGGCCTTTTAGGTTTGTTTTTGATACCTAATGTATCAATCTTAAAAGGACCATTGTCCCAAAATAATAATTCTGTCATCATTTACTCACTCTCATGTCATTCCAAATCTGTATGACTTTCTTTCTTCTGTGGAACTCACCAGACATTTTGAAGAACTGTTTCTGTCCAAACAGTAAAACAATAGAGTCTAAAACAACTCTGGACACCACTGATTTTCATTCTATGAAAAACAAACAAACAAAAAAACACATTTAGCATAAGTTGTACTGGTTCAGAATAACATGAGCGAGAGTAAATAATGACATATTTCATTTTGGCCCCTTTAAATACGTTTGGCAGGCTCTAAATGAACAAATCCGTTCAATAGTTAACATCTATTCAAAGTGAATTCACTCTGTTATGGGGTTAGTAGATAGCAAAGGTATCAAATTTGTTTTGTACGGTGTTGATGAAGGAAAAACTGGCACATTTGTGATGTATAATGCCTCTCATTGGCTGAGGAAGTGATATATCACATAAACAGATGGGAGACGTGAGAACTACATACAGTATACACCTGGATACTACTTCATGTAGATGACTTTAACACATTGTTGACCTGACCAACCACTGAGAGCAGGATCATTGCCAAGTGCCATTAGCTAACATGCATCATGCATCTTTCTTAGCCGTGATGACTTTGAACTAAACGAAAGATGTCCTTAAATGAATTGTTCATCCAAAAATGAATATTTGCTTATTATTTATTCCTAGAACTCTCATTGTACACTTTTCAAAAGTTTGGAGTCGGTAATATAAGAAATAAATACTGTTGTTCAGCAAGGATGCATTAGATTCATCAAAAGCTACGTTAAAGACAAGGTTACAAAAGATTTCAATTTAAAGTTTTCATTAAGGAATCCTGAAAACAATGTTAAGCAGCACAGTTGTTTTCAACATTGATAAAAGTAAGAAATGTTTCTTGACCACAAAATCAGCATATTTGAATGATTTCTGAAGGATCATGTGACACTTAAGACTGGAGTAATGGGTGCTAAAAATTCAGCTTTGCGTCACAGGAACAAATTACATTTTTATTTTTTCACATACAATTTCTACTGTATTTTTTGAAAAATGTGGCCATGGTGAGCATTAACGAAATCTTACCTACCCCAAACGGTAGCATTTGTCATCATGAACTATTCCTTTAACTGAGAATAAATACCAATAAAGCTGCCATTATGTTCATCCGTCTATACAGATTGTTTTATTGTGTTTTAACACACAAACAAGTGCTCAAAAGCCGCTGGTTTACACGACCGAACATGTCAGAGTGGGATTCACTCCAGTGGGACTCACATGGACCCGATTCAGCTCATTACTGACAGCTTTTGTACATGGCCTCTCTCATAAATTTGGCAGCTCTCTGCCTCCCCAAGTGTGCTCTTCAGACCTCTCGTTAGTCTCTAATGAGCCGCCCTGTTGATTGCTGGGAAAGGAGAAAAACAAAAAAGCAGAGGAACATCCAGTTTGCCTCATTCCATCTTTCATTTCCCCCTGACACCGACAAAGGAGGCCTTACTTTGCTCAAACAGCCATAATGCTCCACTGTTGCTTCCCTTTGTTTTGCTCATGTCCTGTCCTGGAGTTCCACAAACAACAAGAGCCTTTCTATCCTTCTCAAATACATTCATATTTCTGTCCTTTCTTCAGCTGTCATCTCTTTCTCTTCTTCCACCCCCTCTCCCACTCTTGCTCTTTTTAACCCATGCCCCTCCCTATCCCTCTCCTTTTGTGTCCCGCAAGCTGGTTTAAATATTTAAACAATGCAATTAGCGTTACACCTGATGCAATTGAAAGACGGGCCCTCTGTGACCGTACGCTTTGGCGCGGCAACACAGCAGGAATGTCTTTGCTCATAGCCTTTAATGTCAGAGTCAGATGAATACAGGATTCTTTATCTCAGAACTAATCATTGAATTAAAATCTCTGGGTGTCACTTTAATGGAGATCTATTACAGAGTGTCCGTTTGCTGTACATGGTGTTTAGCACCTAAAGAATAGAATGTTTCAAAGAATAGAATGGAATGAATTTGGTGATGCACTAAAAAAAAGTTTTTAAACTAAAACCACATTAAAGTCATTTAGCCATTAACCATTGAATTTTTTTAAGGATGTTGGCCACGAGATATTTTAGCTGAACGAATATTACATATTCCTACTCTAACATCATTTTTAGTCGTGGTGAACTGTCACACTGCTGTAGTTTTATCTGTTGTGTTGGAATACACACAGGCTGAATCTGTATTACGTTCAATTTAGGTTCAAATTGTAATCAAATGAATTTATTTACTGTGAAATTTCTGTCATTTCAATGAAGACCTTTGAGTTAAAGAATTATTAATAGAACTATTAAGTAGTCAAAACATTGAGTCAGAACTAGAATCGTTCGATTCATTATGATTCCCATCTCCATCACATGCATGAAGTTGTGTCAGAGAGTTTTGGTTCTGTTTTTAATTGTCTTTTCTCCGTCTCGCTGCTTCACCAGAGCGATTTAGATCGGATCCTTGTAATTTCTGTGCCAATCACGAAGGGCTGAAACAAACCTTTTATTTAGTCTTCCTCCCTCTGTTTTGCATCTGCCAACACGGAGCCCCCACAACAGACGTCAGTGGAAAGGAAAAATGTGAAACATTTCTCATAATAAGGAAAACCCATTCTGTCCTTCATTGTGCTTGAACTGTACATGTTGGAGGTCACAAGCAAATACGCTTCAACAACAAACGCTGTTTAATCCTGACATTTCTTGTTTTGTGTGGCAAACGGGGTAAAGGAAATTTGCTGCAGTGTTTAATCTCTAAATGCATTGAAATGAGAGATTGAGCTGTTATCTATGCGTTTGTGTTAGCTGATAAGTAGTCACAGAGGAAGACCCCTTATCATAATTTAATGTGCTTACCATAGAGAACTAAATACCTCCAAATTGCAAATCCACCTTGGAGACACAGGATCAAGGGCCCTGCTTAGAGTTAAACTGTCAATCACCTGCAGTCCTTGGCTTGTACATGGCCTATGGTAAGCTATAGTAATTTGGCTTGATTTGCTTCATTTTGTCAGTGAGGGGAGATTTTCTTCAAAACTTCATTATTCAGTACTGCCTCCATTCATATATATTTGTGCAAACCAATCATAGAAATGTTTAAATATACCTTGTAATGCTACTTTTGGAGCAATAACTAGCAATCTTTCCTCAGGTCCTGTGACAAGGGACGCTAACTAAGGTTCTTTACTTTGACACATATGCCATGATTGCCATATATACCATGGTATGCATTACTGTTAAAAAGTTTGGGGTTAGTAAGATTATTTTCAAAATAAATTAATACTTCTATTTTGCAAGGATGCATCAAAGAGATAAAAAATGATAATAAAGTAATAACATAATGTTACAAAACATTTTTTCCCAAATGCAGTTCTTTTGAACTTTCTATTCATCAAAGAATCCTGAAAAAGGTTTCCACAATAATGTTAAGCAGCACAACTGTATTCAACACTGATAAATATAATAATAATAATGTCTTTAACACCAAATATGCATATTAGAATAACAATTTGGCTTTGCCATCACAGGAATAAATTACATTTTGTAAAATGTATTAATACAATTTCAAATATAAATATAATATACATTTATAATATAAGTTTCATATTTTAATATATTTCACAGCTGTTTTATTTTTTACTGTATTTTTAATCAAATAAATACAGCCTTGTTGAGCATAAGAGACTTCTTTCATAAACATTAAAAAAGAGTTACCAACTCCAAGCTTTTGAATGGTGCCATTATCATGGTATTGAAATATCACGATATATATAAAAAAACAACCACACACAAAAAAAAATAGTATTCCATTGTACGTTTTGGTATACCTTTTTTAATGTGTACATATACTGTAATGCAGCAATTTTCCTTTTATATTTGATTCTAATAATGACAAACCACTCGAATAACATTCATGACGTACTTGCAATTAATGCCGTTGTCAGATTTTCCGTCATCTCATTTTAATTAGACTCATCTCAGAAGGTGTTTACATTATTAGATTGTTCTTAATGATGTTGCTATGAAATTGTTTGACCTTGTTACTAATACAGTATGTCCCACACTGCTAGATGTCAACCTTCATTGAGCAATTATTATCTTAAATGAAGGTAGAATTAATTGTTTTTCTTTTAATGAACCTTTTGTTTGTTTTGACTTGAAGAAAGGAGTTAAATCTTTATCATTCGACGTTCACTCTCGCTGCCCGGCTGGCACTGGAATCCATCGATCTCTATCCCTATTAAACGTCTCTAATCATATACAGCGAGCAGTTGCATGTTGTTGACATCGTATTGATTTGTCAGTAGGTGACATGAGGGCAGGCCGGCAGTGGAAAGGGGTCCAGACGTACACGAGATTGAGACGCGGGTCGTAATGGAGAGGTCAAGCTCAGAGGGAAAGCCCTGGAGGAGGGGAGAGTCTTCCATCCCAGCCTGAGAAACACTAAATTCCCCCCAGCTGAGAGCAGATGATGGCCCGCTCGCAGAGGGGGGAGGAGGCCAGCACACCCGGCCGTCTCGATTTTACATATATGTCATGTGTTTGTGTTTTTCCTTGTCGTGTGTATGCGTTTTAGTGTGAGCACGCGTGTGTGGATCTTTTTCAAAGGGAGGAGGGGTCTGCCCACATGGTGATTAATTATTCATAAGGTGGGCGGGGAGAAGTCAAAGTAGGAGGTGACAGACGGGGGGAATCTGTGTTGGCTGTGTGTGAGGGAGGCAGAGAGATAGAGGGGACATCAGAGACAGGGCTTGAGGAAAGGATGCACAGAGACATAACAGCCCCCAGAAGACACGTCATTAAGGAACTACACATGCTTTACTTCTTGATGGCACAGATTGTAAGCCACAGTGACCTACTCCTCTAGTCAAAGGATTTTAAACCAAGCCGGCCCAAATGAAAGAGGAATCTACTGTAATAGAGATGACAGGCCAGCTGACTCCTATCAGATACGGAGACCTTTTTGCCTGAAAGGTAAATTGGATTTGTTTTCCTACGTATTCATTGGTGTGTCTCTATCTGGATTCAAAAGCAGACTCTGATTACATTGGGCTGATAATTGCCCTTTTTTGTTTCTGCCTGCATGTCTCTATTCTCTTTCATTCATTCTCGTGTGTATTTCATCCCACATGCTGGCCGCGTTATGCTGGGCTTTGTTGGTATGACACGTTTAGACTTGTGGCTTATTCTGTAAGTAATGTTAACCTTTTAATTCATGTAAAACTAAAATGATAATATTGAACTTAGCAGATAAATTAAACATTTGAGCAATTACATAAATATTTGATAGATTCAATTTAAATACGTATATTACATTAAGTAATAAATATTTGCGAGATTGACAATCTTGGACATTTTCCAGTAGTCTTATTAAACTAGTCAAACTGCAGTGTTATTGTCTCTCTGACAATAATTGTATGCCTTTGATCTGTGATTTTGGTTGGTCATTGTGGCTGCACCGTATTCTAAAAAAGGGCCTCTGAGACTGTTTTATTTTTTTAATGGGTGTCCACTTGTAGATGAATAATGTTTTGTTTGTCAAATAATATGAAAAGAGCACAATGGATGTGATTTTATGAGTTACTGTTGTCATTTCCTAAATCAGTCTGGCGGTTATTGATGAGTGGTCTGCTGCAGATGAGGACATATTGATCTCTGAGTTGGTGATGGGCTACATGTTGCGCGATTGGGGTCTCGTAAACTTCAATGGCTCTGGCTATGACCTTTTGTGAACTCTGTTGCATTGCCCTCTCGTACTCGTTCTAAAGTCTTCTGTCTCTCTCTGCGTGTCTCGCTGCTACCACATCACTTTTCTTTGAGGATTCTTTGTTTTATCCTGAAATTACACCAGAGCTGTCAGTCAGATGCATGTTGTGTTTAGCTGAGGATGTATGGAACATGTACAAGAAAACTTATTTACTGAAGCACATACACCAACACACGCCAGCTGCCTTTGACAAACTCAAGCACACCTCGATTTCACTCTATGAGCTGTCATTGTCTGTTACTGTCTGATACTCTGCAGTTGTGTTTCTGTCTTTGTCTCAGTTTAAGTTATGAGAGATTGTAACCATTTGACAAGACTTACTATTTATTTCCACCATTAAACCAATTAGAGCACACTAATGAAAGTGTTTATGGCGTTTTTTTCTTTCTTTCTTTTTTTGCTTCTTTCATTTGCTTTCATTCTGAACATATTTTTTTTCTTTCTCTTTATCTGGCTTTTCTCTGATTACACAATGATTTGTGTCGGTTTTGCACTTTTTAACGGTTTAAAATACTGAACTACTAGTGTATTCAATGCTTACTGTAAAAGGAGCATTTTAAATGTACAATATGTAAATTTTTTTATATTAAAATATCCAAAAACCGCTTGCACCAGTGTTACACGACGAAGTGTTAGAATACCATCAGTATGATAATCTAATGTTGATCTCGCTTACTGTTAAGTCTCATACAGCCAAAAAACTAACACTAAACATTATAACTTTCAACACGCTCAAATACAGTTTAGTATGATAGTGTAACGTTAGACCAAGTGAAACAGCGCTGCGTTACCTCAGTTTTAATTCGTCATATAAACTGACCTGTATGAGTAGTATTTCAGCACTTATGAGTAGTTCAGTAGAATGAAATGTCCTGGTTTCATATATGGGACTCGCGTGTACCACTGATATCTGTCTCTCATTCGCAATCGTGTCCGCGATTCTCGCTTTTCATACCACAGTCATGTTAAAAACATGCATTCACTCATCCATAAACATTATTTCCCCATAAATATTATTAGATCCATTGGCATGACGACACGTTCCATGATCCCATATTCACTGTGTCATCAATCTACGCCTTTGTTATTGTTTTGAATTGTTTAGCGACCCCTAGAGGACAAAAAAAAAACACTACATAGTGCACTTTTAATGTGTAATTTTAAAGCCATAAATGTAAAGATGAAGCGTATTTTTATACAAATCCTTTGTAAAACCACTTCAGTTTATTCAATCATTTTTTTTTTTTTTTAATACAGACAGGTAGTCCCGCCTCCAAACTCTTGCGATTGGTTAAGTCCAAATTTGCCAGATGTTGGACCCCGCAAAGATTTTTAATATTTTAAAAGTGCAACAGTGGTTAGTCTTTTAGAGAAGTCAAGTGGCTTACTTCTTGTCTGTTCTCATTAATGTTGGAAAAATTTTGCAATCTTGCAAAAATTCTCGTTTCGTTATTGTAAAATGCGCTGTGGTGAAAGCAGCTGTTTTGTATTTACAACATAGCAGTCATATGTGCAATCAGAAAAAGGCTGTTTGGCTGTCCAGACTTTCCGGGAAACATCAGCTTTCATTGAGCTGATACGCAGCATTCACATGTGGCTGATGGCGACATGTCAGGATTTGTTCTGCCATGTGTATCTCTGGAACACACTTGGGAATAAATGGGCCAGTGCCATTTTACAAAACAGCTTCTGTCACACCTTAGTGTAAATATTGTTAGCGAAGTAGACCATAACCAGATTCATGCAGAGTGAAGTTCCGGATGAATGCACCTGAAAAAGACCAAAAATATCTCAGGCTTGCGACAATAACATTATGATGTTGTGTAATATCATCAGCGCTGTTGAACCATACAACCGGACATGCAATACAAGGGACTGATTGTTTAGATCTGTGTCTATATGTATGTGTTTCTGTGTATGGGGGGCTGAAAAGCCCATCCTTTTGTGTGGGCTGAACAGGAGGAGGTTAATGTACTCACAGATAATGCACAGAGAGCCTCTTTCACTGTAAATATTTAGACTGAAGGCTCAAAGATCCACCAATTTCTCCCAGGGACATTCAGAATTTTCCCACAATGGCATATTCACTCATTCCGGCCAAAACGCACACCTTTGGAATTTCAGAATTACAACTAGTTTCAGAAAAAACCCTAGTATACTGCTTTTGTGTTGAAAATTTGGATACTGCTTTTATATATATTTTATTATATATGCTGCATATCAAAAAAAAAGTAAGCTTAAAGGGTTAGTTCACCCCAAAATAAAAATACTGTCTTTAATTACTCACCCATGTCGTTCCACACCTGTAAGACCTTCGTTAATCTTCAGAACATAAATTAAGATCTTTTTGATGACGTCTGAGAGGTTTCTGTCCCACCATAGAGATCTAACACTAACTACCACTTTCACAAACATAATTAACAACTTTACTTATGAAAATATTAATATAATATCTGCAACGTGGTCACGAGAGCATCACGACAAATGTGTTTTGTGTTCATCGACAGCTGACATAGTTGCGTGAACACGCTATGGATAATATTATTTTGTGAATAAAGTGGTAAATTATGTTTCTGTTTGCGCAAAGCACTCTCGTTGCTTCATAAAATTGAGGTTAAAAGTCACATGGAGTATTTTAACGATGTCTTTCCGATCGTTCTGTGCCTTGAAAGTGGTAGTTGCTTTGGTTCTCTATGGAGGGACAGAAACCTCTCATACTTAATCAAAAAGATTTTAATTTGTGTTCTGAAGATGAACGAAGGTTTTACAGATGTGGAACAACACGAGGGTGAGTAACTGATGACGGAATTTTGATTGTTAGGTGAACTAACCGTTTAATATGCAAATGCTATCCTGAATATAGTTCTGGTCTCCTTGCCAAACAAGCCAGATTTTCTACCAATTCAATGCGCACAAAAATGAATTACTTTGTAAAAATCACTGTCTAAATTCAGTAATGTACTTCCATATAATTTCTTCTGCCTTTCAGAGTGGATAAATACCCTGTTATAGAATTAAAAAGCCATTTACATCTTGAGTTTGGGGCAGACATGGATGGATTGTTCCAAAACGTCTCCAATTAGTCCAGGTCTGTGTCTTTTAAAAAGCCTTCTGCTTTCCATAATGAGAGATTTAGCACTGGTGACACTGGCTCTGCTCTTCTGGAGTATTAATCGTTTCCCTTGTGTTCATGTCAACCCTAGCTAAGCTCTTCTGCCGCCTGTGTGGTGCTGAGTGAATCTACATAGTCTGTTGAGGCAATCTCAGCAGAATTACCATCATATGCAGCATAATTGCATCCACAGCATGGTTCAGCTGTTAGTCAGCACTTCCAGACCTTTGGTTCTGTTTTGAAATTTAATGCAATAGTCTTAAAGCTAGGCTACAGTAAGATCATTCTGTAAGAACTGATATTGTGAAGTGAATATGGAGCCAGATGCTCAAATCCCAGATGGGGAACAGTTGTTGGACCCTTGAGCATTGCGCTTGAACGGCGTGATGTTTTTCCTGCTGAAAGTGTGAGTGAATGAGTAACGTAATGTGATGTAATTTAATATCACGCACATTGCCCTGGTTTCATTCAAAAACATACAGAGGAACACAGAAAAGCTATAAATGTTCTTGTTTTGCCAAGATCACCAGAGGGCCAAGGCTAATCTAAAGAGACTTGGCTGTGGGATTAGGGGAAAAGACTACAGTATTAGCACACCATCAAAAGCTTGAATATATTTCTGGTTTCCTTGATTTTTGATCCGTTCATAGCCATTATTGCTGCTTGAAGCTGTCAGAGCATGTTTTATGGATGTTGCATGATGGACGACGACAGAAACGTGTTGCTAGCATGTAGAAATAATCCATATTCATTTCCTATGACTGTAAGAGATGTATTACATGCCTATAAAATCTACCAAAAATGTGAGGACTAAATTCAAAAGTATGATTTATACGTCTCGAAAAAGCACTGACCTGAATGATGACCTCGCGTTGCCTCATGCACACAATCACAACGCCTGAGGGCAATAGTACGAGCTGAAGCAGACATAAAGTTCAACAGAGGCTGGCATGAAATACTGATTCATCAGAAGTCAGTTCACTGTGATTTGCTGGTGTCTTTAGATCTGACTGAAGGGTGAATCTCAAGGCTTTAGGTTTTAGCATAAACTACAGAATTAAGAAGGCACCATAAATTATATGCGCATATATTATCTTCAGTGCCTGAATGCACCAACTGCATTGACCCTATGGCGTTTGGAACAGGTTCAATCGGAATGGTTTAGAACAGGGATGGTCTCCCACAAAGCTGGTCTGCTCTCTGCTTTAGGGACTTGAAAAACTGCTCATGAACCCTTTGGATCCTATGAAGTGAAGCACAAAGTAATTAGCAGTATTTTGGGGGGATTGTCTCTTTGTTTGAATATGATTAGCGAAGAGTGTTTGTGTGAAACCTGTGATTATGGGTTTCTTAACAGCATGTTTTTAAGCTGCGTTTTCTTTGAGGAGCCTTTGTTGGTGCATTTGTACCACAAATTTACCAACCTTTTTCCAGTATCCCTCCATCAGCATCAAACTAGAAATGGATTATTTTAGTTTATTTTAAATAATTGTGATTATTTACTGTATTGTCAGCCATAATTGTACAATTCTAACAAATGGTTAAAATTAATCCGTTTCTAATTTGGAAATCTATTTTAAATTTAAATTAATACGTTTATTTAATCACTTATTATACAAAACATATTTTTAATTCCTTTAAAATAATTTTAAAGCATAATAATTAATAATTTTTGTATTTAATTAATCTTTTATAGGTTTAAGAAAGCCATCAGAAATTCAGAAATCTTCGCAAATGCCTCCCTGGAACCTTCTGAAGTGGGGTTTGCGTAATCACTGATTGACAATCACTGTTCTATTTAGAACACTACAAAATTTCAGATGCATTATTTATTATTCTGTGAGGTTAAAACATCATGTCTGCTCTTTGTCTTTATGAGGAGGGACATATTCTCCGTTTTCATCTCATCCATTGGTTGGCTTCCTCTATTACGCAAACGTTAATGGCAGTGTGTGTCCAGAATAATCACAAAAGAATGAAAAGCCCACCCTCCTAATTTAGCTCCAGGGGCTCCGTTTATTGTAGTTGTTATTTTGCGGTGGATAGATTTCTGAGGTTTAATTAATGGATTTGTCAGCAACTCGTCTCTCGGAACCCCCTCTTTTGTCAAACACTCATTCACACATTGACTCAAACACACATGCAAATTCAATCAAACGCACAAGTATGCATGCACACACATACTAACAGCCGTTTCTTATCATCTAGCTAGCGAGAGTCTCTAGGGACTATATTCACACCTATCACGCGATCCACCAATCCCTCCTTATGATAAGTGCGAACGGAGGAGGAGCAAAAGACACGGGGAGGAGTGGGGGGGGCCCGTGTCCCAGGAGGTGGGAAGGCACAGCTACCACCATTAAGAGATCCAGAATGTATTTAATCACCACGGTAACCCCAGGCAGATGGACCCATCCAGGAAATGAGTCTCAGCAGCTATTTTTGTGAGCCATCACTCCTAACTACTGTGTGCTTTTGCCCTGTCTATCTATCTAATTTAAAAAAACAAAACAAAAAAAAAAACATTTGCTCGAGAACTTAATTTAGCAGCAAAATTACATGAATGTTAACATTATGTATATATGTATATATTTTGCCTTCTGGCCAAACAAACAAACAAACAAAAAAAGTATCTTGTTTTAAGGGGGAAAAAATGGGCTGATTTGTGGTTAAAATGAGTCTTGATATCTTTTGTAATATTGTCTTCTGTGGTGTAAGGATACTTGCAAATTTTACAACACAAAACTACTGATTAAAAAATATTTTTAAAAATATTTTTGCAGTGGTACCTTTATTTTTAAGGAAGAGGATGTTCGATTGAATGAGTTTTATCATACATCAATCTGGAAAAAATACTTCTTTTTTCATCCGTGATCTTTAAGGTTCTCCAATACTGTCAATAGAAGAGGGTTTATCATGATCTTCACAGGAATGAATATGCATTAAATATTCATAACTGACCTGTATGTGACCTCACAGTCTATATGTATAAAACATACAGAATACAGTGTTTAAGGCTAATTTATGGCATATATATATATATATATTTTTTTAATTCACTAAAACTGTTCCAAAAATGCTTAAAAAGGGAAGTCATTCAGAAATATATTGTTTGGTATATTTTTAGCAGTGTTTGTGAATGACCAGACTCCTGTTCTGTGCAGTAACACACATCTGCTGCACCTCTAATGAACCTTTATTGCTTAGTATCCCGGCAACAGCACACAGGTGCGGTTTACACCATTTTCATTTTTATTTTCCATTTTTATGCCTGCGTAAGCCTGTCGTTCGAGTCTGATTTAACAACATGGTGCCTAACAGACCTGATGATGTAAATAAAAGGGCTGTGCATTTTGTACCTTCCCTTCTTGACTTTAAAAAGCAACCATAACGGAGATGCACGCGCTAGCTTGGTAATGGGCGTAGTACACACCTCCTCTGGGACAAGCTTTACACTCAAACACATATACACACAAACACCCCTCACCCGATGCTGTTGCTATGGAGCCCAAGTGACCAGGTCGTCTACCATTGGCCACGGCAGGAACTTAGGTTTGGATAATAAGCTATTGGGTTGCATTTGTGTTAAGATGGGGGCAGGAAGAAAGCGAGAAAGAAATGAAGTAACTTAAAAACATGATAGTATATGTGAATCTGTTACTGGGTCATTAGCAGTGTTTTAGGAGGGTGTGTGCTTGGTAGAATCCGTTCCTACCTATCGCTGTCTCTCCCGAGGCACAAACTCATCTTATTGAGTTACAGGACATCCAACAAAACAGATTTTTATGATGCACTTAAACAGAATAAATAAGATGAAAATATAAAATCAATCCAAAAACGCATCAAAGAAGGTTTTCCATTTGACTGTTTACTTGAATGTGTGACCTTTTTGCGATACTGAATTAAACAGAAGGAAATGAGAGGAAATGTGGTGGCGGAGATTAGACAGAATCCAATTTCACTTTAGAAGGGAAGAGACTAAAGCTGTGCTGAAAGGATGTTGGAGGGTGGTCTTCTTTAAGGGTTATAGGAGAGGAAGGGGGTCTTAAATATTTCAGATGTGGCGCACAGCATGTTTTTGGACATGAAGTATAAAAAAGCAGATAAAAAAACACTGTTAGGTTAGTATGTGATCGAACTAAGGAGCATCTCCCTTTATATATCTGATTCAGAGCAATGTAATGGTGTACAAACTGCATGTTTTCAAAATTGGCTATTCTGTGGGAAGCCCTGCATTGTTTCAGGTTCTCCTGACCCTGATAAGACACTTTTCTTAGGTGGCATTGACACGGAAGAAAATATAAAGCGCTCTTAATAATATCTCTCTCCGATGATGATTAGATTTGAGGTGGATTTGAATGATTATTTGGAGTTTGTGTATGTGTGGTGAAAGTCTACAAGAGATTCTTCATCTATGTATATGATAATATAAGTATATTTACATTGAAATATTCAATATTGGCTGTTCAATATCTAATATAGGCCAACAACGCTGTACTTTTAAATTGATAATATCGACTTATACCACTCAAAAGTTTGGGGTCGGTATGATTTTTAAAAAATATTCTTGAAAGAAGTCTCTTAAGAGCATCAAGGCTGCATTTATTTGATCAAAAATACAGTATAAACAGTAATTATGAAATATTACAATAACTTTCAATCATGTGGTGGCAAAGCAGAATTTTCAGCAGTCATTATACCAGTTTTTTTTTTTTATCTTTGATCCTTCAGAAATAATTATAATATGCTGATTTGATGTTCAAATGAAATGTTGTTTTTTTCAATGATGTTCATTATGAATGTCTATACTGTGACTTTTGGTCAATTTAATGCGTCCTTGCTAAATAAAGATAAAAAAAACTTCCTGACTCCAAACAATAATCAGCCATCCTTGAAGTAAGTAAAAGTATTTAAGTCTTTGACTTTAATGCGATTATGCCTTCAGGTCATTTAAAACCATTGCTGTCAAAAATGTGTTTATTTTTTATTTTTTTTTATTTGTCATCACATGCTCTTCAGAGCATCGTGACCCAGATCTTCTCCTTGCCGCAAGGATCCTCCTCGTGCCACCTTCAGTAGAGTAGGTCAGCATCTGGCAGCATCTTCCGGTAAAACATCCGCACAGCTCTTGCCTCTTCTGCTGAGAAGCATAGTGGTTTGCATGAATAGATAGGATGAAGTTTATGCATAATGTCTGAGGCAACATATTCCAGATTTTTGCAGGTACATTATTTCTGGATTTACATCAGGTAATAATTGACAGCAATGAGTGGGAGGAAGAGGCGGAGGCGGAAGAGTTTCGGCTCTAATCAGGAAGAGGCGGGATTGATTTATCATTCCCCTTCGGGCTGGAGATATTCCTCTTTCACTCCATTCCTTTTCCACCATCTTCATCCCTCCCTCCTCCCCCTACTTCCTCTCGCTTTCCACCAAACTACTTCTCATTCTGTTCCTCTATGGTCCCCCTTTTCTCCATCCCCTCCCTTCCCTCTCCCTGCCACCCCCTCCCTGCATCTCTTCTCTCCATACTCCCTCCTGGTATAACTAGGTCATTCTGCAACATTGAACCATCGCTCCTGCCAACCATGAGATCCATACAGCTCTGCAACCCTTTTTCTTACCTTCCCTGAAGTCTTCATAATGTATCTAATTTATTTGTCCATTTTCTTTTTTCTTTTTATCTTTAGGGCAAGTTTGTTTTCATTTGAAGCATAAGTGTGTCCACAGCCAAGCTTTAGTAGGATGACATTGCATATTTTCTTCTATAAATCTCTGGGCTGTTTTGCCCATCTGTGTTGGCAGTTATTACTGGCCTTCTGACCTGTAAAAGCTAAAAATATCCAGTAATGGATGATGTCAGAGGTCAGACAGGAAGTGTATTCCAGGAGCAGATGTTACTGGACAATATGAGATATTTGGGTGACAAACAGACAATAGATGTAAAAACTAAAGAGGCATGTAAACAATGCAGTTCAAGGGAGGCAGGGAAAACCTTTTTTCTGACCGAAAATGGTAGGGTTAGTTAGTAGGGTTAGGTAGTTTCTGAGACTTAGCGCCAGTTTATGATAAACCTTTTGCAAGCTTTATATATAATCGTTGAACAAAGGCAGAACACTTTTGGCAGAGTTTGTGTTATTTAGCACAGCATTCTATCAGGTGACAAGCACAGAGCACTATCTTAGAATCAGTGTTGCCAAGTCCACAGGTTTCCCTCGGAATTGAGCTACTTTTACACTGTTGCCGCCGTTTTTTTTTTTTTTTTTGGTCCTCATGTTGAAGTGTGAGCAGGAGACTGTTTATGGCTGCGTGACTGACTGCTTGTCTGGTTGTCAACGAAAGCAGAAATACAAACCACCTTCCTCCCGGCTTGAATTTTATTGCAAGGTTAACCCCTTGAAATGTAACATCTCATTTTCAAGGGGCGTCCTAAAATTCTTAAAATTTTATAGGAAATTTAAAAAAAATATTTATTGCAGAATGCTGAACAATTTCCGATTTCATTATTGATTCCATTTATAGAGGTTTGTTTTGGATGAGTATTTTGTTGGGGCACTGCCCCACCTGCCCTTACAGACGAGCCACGGCTGCCTCTTGGGAAGAGGTCTAGTGAAGTGTGAGCAAGAGTCTGTTTATGACTGACTGCTTGTCTGGTTGTGAGCGAAAGCAGAAGTACAAACCACCTTCCTCCCGGCTTTTGTGGGCTGTTTTTGGTTTGACATGTCCTCATGTCTGTCCTTTACGTCAGAACTGTCCACATTTTTCACATAAAACTACACAACTGCATCTTCGCCATTTCAGATCTGATTATCCTGACATGCCAGCTGTAGAGAATAGTTTTCAGCACAATATGTCTTTCGAATGATGGATTGCAAATGTAATGTATTAGGCCACAATAAGCTTCTTGCTCTTTCAAACCTGTGTGACTACATTAGCTTAAACAGTCTTCTGGGGGACTGCTAGAATGTTTTGGAGGTTGTTAGTTGTTATGGATGTTATGTTGATAGGATGTTCTGTGTGGTTTCGAGGGTGTTCTGCCTGTTTTTAAGCATGTTTCTTTGCAGTTTCTAGAGTGTTCTGGTTTATTGCTTACCGTAAAATTGCCCACTGCTGTGTCTGTCTTTTTTTTAGGGATTATTTTGGGGATTATTTTGCCCATTATATTGTCTACCAGGCAAAAAAAATATAGATATGATATGGCACACCTCTCTTCAGCAAGCCAAATGACATCATTTATTTTCATAACTACCTAGTGTTAGGTCAAATGTTATGAAGCAAAGTATTGTAGACATATCAGAATTGTGCAACTGGGAAATGTAATGGACATAGACAAGCTGTCCCCAAGTCGCACATCTCTAGCATGTCTCGAGCATGCTCACATCCACACAGTATGTATTTCCTGTTTGTTCTCCTACTCAGTGTCTTTAATGTCCGTAGAGATCAGTCTGTGCAGCATGCCACAGGAGAGCGGGCCGTCAGCAGGATTCACTCTCTATCAGCAGTTCATCCATCGCTCTATATTATTCACGTCACTCTCACTCTCTTATTTCTTTTTCACTGTTCTTTCTCCTTCACTTCCTTTCTCAATATTATGTCAAGTCAGGAAAGGCCTTGTTTGACAGAGGTCAAACTCTAATGCCTCAAAGGTCAAGATTACACAGCGCTTGTCCCGAACTCAGTAATCTCAGCTGTTTTCAGGACCACAGATTTTGTACACTTCAGTACACTTAAGTGATGTATAATGCCTCATGTATGTTGCAGTAAAGCCTCATGTCTGCAGGCAGAGGACAATGAGTTTTGCTTCTGTTACTTTCTCGATTAAGTACCAGTGATATGTTGGTACAATCTAAAATTCGAGCAATAATATTGAATGCTGGTGAACAGAAAAAACATGCAATTGTCATGAACCCCTTTTTTTGTCTTTACAGGTCTTAGAAGTCTCTCTCATCATCAGCCTTGACATTGGCCAAATTTCCAACCATTTTGTGTAAGTTTATACCTATTATCTTGATTTCGCTGCAGCTATTTTATTTCATGGTTAATTATATCATTTATTGATCATTGGCCATTAAAAAGTATTTGATTGCAGATTGCTGTGATTGGTCGATCAGAATCAAGTATCCCAGAGAGTCAAATTATAATTCAATATTTTCATTTTATTTTATTTTATTTTCAGTTAAGCCATTTAGCAGTCATTGGTCATTATTCAAAAATATTTAATCACAGAATGCTGTGATTGACCAGACAGAATCAATTCTAGAGAGCCGTATTATAATGCATTACAATATTCAACTACTGCGTTTATTCATTTAAATGTTGTTTAAAGTAGCTTTCATTTTTATATCGAATGGCCCTGTTATGTCGCTATGAACGCTCATGGATGTAATCGCATATACATACATGTTCTAGTGTTAACTGTGTCTGTTGGACATATAAGTAAATGGTACGGTAAAATCTCCTTCATGCCCTAGGGTAAAACGAGAGTAACGTTTTTCATGTCCATTGAAAGGGGAGTGTTAAAACATGCATATGGTGTGTGTAAGTGACAGCTGTAGGGGGCAACTAGCCCAGCATCCTCAGAATCTGTCTCAGTGAGGAACAGTGCTGAAGGGGGTCCGAGGAGAAGTGAGTGGGGCGTCTGGGCGGAGAGGCACTGCTCCACTGAGGGTAATTGGCTGTGATGGGCATGTGAGTATTTATAGAACGGGAGTATGGGTTATGTGTGTGTGTGTGTGTGTGTGTGTGTGTGTGTGTGTGTGTTTGGATGAGAAGACTGCCTGGGGCTGTACTACCATCAGCACACTAGGGACATGAAGAGAGAGAGACAGAGAGATGAAACCCCAGACTGCTAGAACTTCAACCTACAGTGGCACCAAGGACATTTGCCCTCACAGTGTCATTTCAGGGTTGTTGTTTTTTTTTTCTACAGATATGCATCAAGTTGTTTTAATGGTTTAATGGTAATTTACATTGCATTTAGACTAGAAGGTTATCAGAATTAGTTTATATTTTTATTTTTAAGCTTATTTATATTGACCAAATTTACATTTAGAAGATGAGTGCATTTAAAAATTAAATTACTTGTTCTGGGAAACTCCATGAACCCCACCAAACATAAGATTATTGTCTATGTGCTTGTCCTTTGAAATAGTGACATCAAAAGAAGCCACTTAAAGTTAGTGTACATTTCTTCAAAATATTTATCTATATGTGGCTATTACAAATAAATGATTAATTCTGATGAAATAATTCTGAAACCCGATATTCACTTCTGGAAATATTCAAGATACTCACTTATACCATTTATTACGCTGCATTTGACTAATTCAGAAAAGTAATTTAATGGAAAAATTCATTTTCATTCATGTGCTTCACATTACGGTAAAATATGTGCACCCTAGATTTATCATAATGCTTATATGAGACAGGGAGAGTCTGTTATTTCATCCATTTGCATATTGATTTATGCTATTTTCTTTTAATGTTTGGAATAATGTCAGCAAATTGTGCACTTGAAATCTTTTAGACTGAAATTACTTTTAGACATGCACAGATGAACAAATATATAGTACAGTGGATATTAATGACATACAGTATAATTGTGAAATATGAGAATAATCAGATACAAATGTTAAGACTTAGGTCAGATGGCCAGATATTGGACATGTTTATGTTTTTATATATATATATATATATATATATATATATATATACACACACACACACAATATATGTCTCGGTGAAGTTTTAGTGCATCCATGAAGTGCATCAAAACTATTTCAAAATGCATCACTTTTCTCTCTGAATGAGGTCTTCCAGTGGGTGCTCTTGCCATCATGTGTTAATAAGCTGTGATAACCGTGACCATTAACGAGTGAAGAGTCCAACACTATGCCCACTCTCCAGCTCTGATGGCGCTCAAGTGGGTTTCAGGATTATTATGTTGCTAATCACTGTTTCAGTTCTACACTGCAGCCCACCTCACCTCACTCCCCTCAGCCCAGCAAGCCATTTGGGAAAAAACACTCCATCTGAAGGTTTCTGTTTTTCTGCTGAAAAAAATTATCATTTTTTTCTGGTTGTTGATGAAAGGACACTAACTTGAAACATGGATGCATCTAGACATCCACGCAAATAAGAGCACGCACGCAAGCTGTTTAATTATATAGCATTAATGAATCCCAGAATGCAGTTGATGAGCTGGTGTTAGCATAATTAAATGTGAGGTCTAATTTAAAAATAATTTAACATTTTATAATTTAAGCGAATGAGTTAACAAGGGTCTAGCTGTGATTTCAAGATGTTTTTTTCTGAAGTGCATATCTATACCAGGGTCCAAAATTAACTTCTCCAGCTAAGAGCAGGTAAATTTAGGTCAATAAATATTTATTAGTGGCCATGAATTTTTCTCTATGAATATATAATTTTCTGTTTCTTGCATACTAGTATCAAACAGCACATAACTTTGTATCACTTGTATGTCTTTGAGCCTCGTAGTGTTTTCATGTAATTTTGTTTCTATATATCAATGGCTACATATCAATGGTTCTGGTCCATTTTTTTTATTTACTCCCCAAAGCTTTTTTTTTTTCATTTTTTTTTTTCACTTGGTGCTTGTTTTTAAATTATTGACCTTATGAATTAAATGAAGGACATCTACTTAGTGAGTGACTAACCCATGGCCTTGTCTGGCCTTTGGCTGGAAGTGAACCCTGTTCCATCCTGTCTAGGATGTGTGCCATGAAATTATTGCTGGGGTCACAGAATGGGGCTTTATCACATGCTATTAGCCCACATGCTTCTCTGTAATCTCAATGTACTACAGCTCACCGAGCACAAAACACTTAATCAGATGTGTCTACATCTCTGTTCGCTCCATTAGAATAAACTTATATGCCTCAGTAGGATTGGGGGTGAGACTGGCAATGCTGTTGGTTTCCTTGGGTCTTTTTATTGTATTTGGGTTAGACCATTACTGTACTGACATTCAACATATTGGGATATTCTCAGACAGCCGAGCTTGCCAAAGAACTCTTGCCAGACTTTCATCCTGGAGGCATGTATGCTATATAAATGTGTGTATGTGCATGCATGCATATGTATCGGATCTATTATGGTTAGTCACTTTTACCTTGGTGGTGAAAGTTTGAGCAGGTTCATGTTTGTGCTCATTGTGCTTATGGGATTCCCGGCAGTCAAAGAGTTTGGGCTCTTTGAAAGAGTTTGAATGAGAAATAAAAAGATGGTGGGGTCCCTGGGCTGACGATAACCTCTCTGGCAGATTTTTATTTTGGCTTAAGCCCATCTTCTCTCCAGGCCTCAGACTGTCTCTCTTTCTAACCACCTGGACTCCGTTATGACGGGTATGATGGTCAAGATGAAGGTCGTTTTTGAGACAAATTCACTGCATCTTTCTATTTTTTGTGTACTCTCAATTCTTTGTCAGTAAGTGTGGAATAAATAGTTAAACGTAGTGACCTTTTTGAGTATTGTTAGAAAAAACCTACAATTAAAGGGATAGTTCACCCAAAAATGAAAACTATCCCATGATTTACTCTCCCTCAAGCCATCCTACAAGTTCTTATAAAGCGTTCTATAATGGTAGAAAATAGGGGGCCAGATTTTGAAGCCTAAAAAAGCGCATCCATCCATCATAAAAATAATCCATATGTCCCCAGGGGTTCAATAAAGGCCTTCTGAAGCAAAGCGATGGGTTTTTGTAAGAAAAATATCCATATTTAAAACTAAATAAATAACTAGCTTCCAGTCAAGTCAACTTGTGCCTCAAGAGTAACCCATGATGTGTATTGTATTATGCAGGATGTAGGAGTATCATAAGCTTAGACGTCTCTCGCGGTTTAAATAAATAGGGCTGTGCAACAAACTCATTCTCCTCTTCTCGTATATCAAAATCTTCTGACATTTCTCTTAAAAGTTTCTCGTTTTAGACTTCTAACTCGTGACCAGTGTTTTGTTTTGCTCTATCCTCTGCACTTCCAAGTTTGTTATTGCGTCATGCGTCGGGTCAGGGGTTACTCCTCCGCCGCAAATCGATGTGTACAGTCATCTGCCGGAAGCTAGTTATTATAGTTAATAAAGTTTTAAATATGGTATATTGCTTACAAAAATTACATCACTTCGCTTCAGAGAGCCTTTACCAAATCCCTGGAACCGAATGTATTGTGTGTTTTTTTTGTTTTTTTTTGATGGATGGATACATTTTTTAGGGCTTCAAAATCTTGCCCTCCATTCACTGCTATTTTAAGCTTGGAAGAGCCAGACTATTTTTAAAATATATCTCAGATTGTATTCGTCTGAAAGAAGATAGTCAGATACACCTAGGACGGCTTGAAGGTAAGTAAATCATGGGATCATTTTCATTTTTGGGTGAAATATCCCTTTAAAAAGTATAGCTTCCCCAACACTGATTCACAAATCTAGTATTTAAAGTTACAGTACAATCAGTTTTAGCCCTTCTTGACTTAACACATGCCTCTGCTTCATGTCACTATCTTCCCTTGGGGCAGATGAGGTACTTTGAACTCAGCAGATGGTTTGTGTGCAGATATTTGATAATGATCACATCAGTGTGTTGAAAAAATCTTGCACTTGATCCAATTCTCATTTTCCATCTGTTTAGTTCATTTCACACTTTGAACTGACAGAGATCATACAGTTTGTAATATCTGATTAATCAAACAACAAACCACAAGAGCAGAATGCCGGAATATCATTGTTCCAGACTCGTTGTGTTCAGTAGAGCGAAGAGAGAAAGGAGGCAGTGTGGTATACGGCATGCTTTAACCAGCGATCATGTTCCTGAAATTGCATTTTTTGCATATAATAAAGGATCTTGCTACCCAGGCTACCCGAGGCATGTGAATTATTCTCATTTGCATAATGGCGCTTAGATAAACTATTCCAAGTAGATGGTATCTGCGGGGAAGGGTTTGTCACTGACCTCCAGACTGCGTGTATGCTGTTATTCAAGGCGGGAGAGAAAGCGTAGAGGAAAGTCTGCAGAGACTGTCAGGTTTACGAAGGCAGGATTTGACAGATGTACCAGTGCAGAGACAAAGAGCTGCCAGAGCATACAGCTAAAGCCAGAAGAGTTAACGTCTGCTATCAGACCTCAATGGCTTATACATTAGCCTTGTCCTCCATCTTGGAGTTCGGTGCCCCTGTCAAGGGAACAGATTGACCAGCAATAGTCTTTTTCCTCCTGATTTTGTAAGGTGTTGTGTAGGTGTGATGCGCTGATGCCGCATTCATCTGTAAGAGGGCCATTGGCTCCAGGGAATGCAAGTGTCAACTGCAAATGTAGGCCAGATGAAAACCTCCACGCATGCACAGCCCACGCCTGCAGTACACACTCACAACTGTGTATTTTAGCGTTCTCTGCAAAATCTGAATAAATAAGCCTCTATGAGAAGTCTTTCTTTGTTTGTTTTTTGGAAGGCCAGTGGCACCTCTTAAATGTCACAGTAATGTCAAAATGACTATTCAGTGAAGTTCCTTAACAAGCAGTTTTTCTTTTCACAGATCACACAACGCAGCTAAAAGTGTGCAAGTAAATCAGTAGGGAGCTGGGACGGGACGGGTCAGCCAATCGGAGGAGAGAGATGTGGACGCAGGGGCGGTGGGCGGCACTGGCAGTGTTGTCAATAATCTTGCTGCTGTCAAAGGAAGTGGCTCCAATTGAAGTCCCATTGGACCGTAAGTCATTATCTAAATCATAAATTTTATATATATATATATATATATATATATATATATATATGCCCTAAACCTAACCTTACCCATAACTTCTAAAATGAGAGGAAAATGGTAACTGATATAGAAGCACCTATCCCTGGTTGCATGCCTAAACTTGACATAAACTATAAACTTGTCTCTCAAATCTGATTGGTTGATTGGAATGTTGTTCCAGGATCAACAAAGATGTTGTTGTACTTGGTGAAATCACGTTCTCTATATAGGTTTTGAGAATTACATGCACTCCCATCCCCCATCATATACGAACACTCACACATATTTAGCCCTCCACAGTGAGCCACTTCAACTCGCAACATAAATTATATACTCTGCACTAAGTGTGTTTTTGATGAGGTTTTCAAACCTCTCTTTGAGACTTAATGGGGTTGTTGTTCTGCAGTTATGCATTAAATAATAGACATTACATCCATTTACAACTTTGCCATATATTTTTATGCAAGAAACAAGCTGTCATAACCTGACTACACCAATATAACTGGGATATTTTCTGAGACAAAAACACAGCATTACTCTAAATTGTAATGGTGTTTCTCAACTGGATCCAGATTTTACATTGGACATCAATGCCATCCCACAATAATTGATTGTGCGAGATGATTGTTATAATACTGTTTTTACTAGTTTCAGATTTCTACCGTCCTGCGAGACAGTGGTCTATATCATGGTCATACCATTTAAAAAACATAATAAATGAGGAAAATCCATTATATCCGCACTGCATCTGCAACAAAGAAACCAATAAATCCACTACGGCTTTTGTTGTCTTACTGCGTCTGTTTTACCCCTCCATTTTTTTTTCAGTTTCTTTCTAATAATAGCAGTCCAGGTTTGGCTTTAACTCGTATGAAAAATGATTTGAAAGCTCATACAGAGCGAGACAACCCCAGCGGCGCTTAGTGCTCACCAGCTTCAACAATAGAGGGAGATTCAGTTTGACCAGAGGCTGTCAGCACCTCCCCAGCTCCCCTTCTCCGCCTGTATTCCCAAGGCACCATCATTCGCTTTCCTTTCTCTTTTTCTCATTTTGCCTTTTTCTCACATTCCGTCTTTCGCTTCTACTCTCTCCCCCTCTTTCTTCAGCTTTCACTACAGGCTCTGGCCCCGTCTGTGTGAAACTCTATTGATCTGTGTAGACAGAGAAGATTGGAGCACTGATCCTGTCTCTGAACACTTCATAATACCCCTCTGACCTCTTGACCTCTATGAATGTATGCAGCAGCAGGGGCTACTGGGAAATGACAAGCATCTGATCACGCTATAAGTGACTGTGTTGTGTCTTCATTTGTACGCTTATACTCCATATTACATGCACCATCATAAGTAGGGGTGATCATTTTCAGACCAAGACCCAGTTTTGATAGAGAGACAAAGCAGTTACATATATTTATATACATATAAGATGAAATTGAGTTTATAATACCATATTAATGATTGATATTCTTTATGATGCTTAAAATAAAAATACTTTACTGTTCAAAGGTTTGGAGTCAGTTAGATTTTTTAATGTTTCTCAAACAAAAAGTTGCATTTATTTGATCAAAAATACAGTAATAAAAAAGTAGTATTTGAAGTATTATTCCAGTTTAAAGTTATTGTTTTCTATTTTATTAGATTTTAAAATGTAATTTATTTCTGTGATGGCAAAGCTGAATTTTCAGCATCATTACTCCAGTCTTCAGTGTCACATGATCCTGATGATTTGGTGCTTAGGAAACATTTCTTATTATTATCATCAATGTTGAAAACATGTCAGGGTTCTGTGTGTTTATCTGTCTGCTTGTATTGTTTCTGGTCAACATGGTTTCCCTTCACCGTCATAATCAGTTCATTTAGTTCAGCTGTGTCTTGTTATGTGTAATGTCATTCACCTGTGCCCCATTCATTACTCCTCATGTGCTCCTGTATATATTCCCTGTGTTCTCCCTCATTCCCTTGTCGGTTCTCGTTTGTATTCGGATGGTGTGTATGCTTGGTTTTGATTTACCTGGATCCTGTTCCATTGTCATGAAAGTCTGCATTCCCGTATGCTACTTCGTTCTGAGTGTTCAATACCACGTACCGTAACAAAACAGCTGTCCTGCTTAATAGTTTTATCTAAACTATGATACATTTCAGTATTCTTCGATGAATAGAAACTTCAAAAGTACAGCATTTACTTGAAATAGATCACAATTGATCATAGATGACCTGTTAAATTTAATTAATGCATCCTTGCTGAATAAAAAAGATTAAAAAAGTCTTATTACCTCAAGCTTTTGAACAGCTCTGTATACTGTATGTAGGGGCAATTAAACATTTAACTGACATTTGGTTTCTTAACTCTACCTTTAAGTTTACCTAAAAGTGAACCAATGTCATCATGTACTTACTATCATATTTTTCTACACCCATATGACTTTCATATAATGAAAGTGGATGGAGACAAAGTGAGATCTAAAAGTACAACAACAAAAAAAAAGCATCATAAAAGTAGTCCATATGACTTTTCTAAGTCTCCCAAGTATAAAAGTTTTGTAAAGTAAAGTAGCTTTGTGTGAGGAACAAAATAGAAGTTGTTATTCTCTCAAAATCTTGGTTGCCATTTACCCTCTTTGAATGGGAAAGAAAAGCTTGGCCAGTCATACTATGTGAATAAGGACAGATGTTTCATTTTTTGGGATGAAGGCATTATTTGTGTTTGTTTTTCATTTTTCTTTTCCCCCACAGAAGGTAGTTTCATATTAGTAGCTCAAACAATAATTGTCACCCCCCCGATCTAAAAGATTAATTGAACTTGAGATGTGACTTTTAGCATCTCTCCATTAGTTCCCTAATGTTCCTTCACTCCTAATATCCTCCCTCCCAAATGTGATTTCTATTGACGAGGGTTGTCATCGGCTCCCAGCTGACCTTACACGTGCGCTCACACACACTAACACATATGTTGCTCATGACGTCCCATCCCCCGTGACCTTGCTTATGATTGATGTCAGATGATGAATGGCACAGAGCCAGAGATGCACCTGTCGCTGTCCAATGAAAAGCACCACAGACACTTGGATGCTTTCTGGTATTATAACCTGAGGATGAAGGTCATATTCCTTTAATTAGCAAAGCACAATCACAAAAGCAATTCTTGACTCTTCTGATAACATACATCATAGTGATTGTGGTTATTATCGAAAGTGAGCGAACCCCCGCAGGGCCTGTCGCTTTAACCGCCTGACAAAGAAAGACAGTCGAAGATTAAATATGCTGCCATATGGGGAAGATAAATGCACTGATTATGATTTGCTAATGTGACAGTGATGTATTTTTGGTATGATGTTCTGTTTTTTTTTTTCCAGAATAGTCTTATTAATATGCCTTCTCTTTTTATGTGCAATTTTCTCTCCGCTTCATTCATCTGGCGGCCCATTAACAGGTAGGTTCATTTTTTGGTTGCTTTTCTTTTGATATTACTGTGTGAAATAAGTAGACATAGTGTCGTATGTATAATAACAGTAGCAATTCAGTTTGCAGTTTAGCAGCCATTAACTAAAATATGTTTGTCCTAGAACTGTATTAAATGTTTTAATTGTTGTCATCTCTACAGTCATTATTAAACATCTCCCATGTTTCCTCACTCTCTCTTTTAACTATTCCCACAATTAATCTGTTTTTCTCTCCGTCCGCCCCTCCTTGGAACTAACAGCAAAGATCCAGCAAGAGTGTAAGTGCTTCATTAACACGGATTAACTTGTTCATTAAATCAGTAGCTGGTTTTAATACAGCTTACAACAAAACGTATCTCATCAGAAATCTAAAGAACAGAATCATTGCTGTTGGACATTGCCCAATCTCTTTTTACAATTAGAGCAAGTACAGTCCACAAAAACCATTGAAAAGACCCTCAAACACAGTCTCAAGAGTGTTTGCATAAGTTCACTGTGCTACTTCCGATAAATTATAAAGTCTATTATTTATTAAAGCTGATTAATATTCTAATGTAAGCCCAAGAGCATGTCTGTTTGGCAGGCCATGTCTTTGAGAGGAAGGATTACTTCAGGGGTTTGTTAGCCGTGCCAGAATACCCACAGTTAAGCCAACTCAGCCAGCTAGAAGTAGAGCAGGAATCTTGTGGCTAATCATGTATCGCATGAAATGAGTATAATATAATGAACACAGAGACTAATAAGTACAATGTGGTGTAATGCAATAGAGTGCAACAGTGCTTTCCCACTTTTCACCGGCCTTTGTTTCGGATGTATTTTGCCCATAAGTATTTTTTAAAAATTATTGTGAAAGAGCTATAAGCCATGAACCAAACCATCCAGCTTTGAGGTGAATCAAAACATTATAAACTTTGATTTGAAACAAAAAAAGTATTTACAAATCAGGCAAAAAGACAAAGTATTATTTCCGCTACTATTTCCGGTGAGATTCTGAAGTATGCATACGATGGACACTTTATACTATCCCACGAGGCCACGGGAGAGGATTAGTGAATTACAGTGAAGCAACACAAATGACAGTGGTAGGTCACGTGATAATGACAACATAGCGAATGTCCGGATTACATACTACACACATTTATACTATATGAAACATACTTTTTTTTTTTTTTTAGCAGTCAGAAAGTGATTACTTATTCATAATAAGTACCTACTCGAGAGTGTGTGATTTCAGACACAGCCTGTGTCATTTGCAGTGATTCATAAGATTGGGCAGGCACTAAAGTGTTCTTCTGATGCTATTTGCTTGTCACGATTTTTCTGATTTGTGGAGATTTCTCTCTAGAATCGTAGGTAATGTAGTTTTTCACAGGAATTCTGCAGTTAAAAACAGTTATTCAAAAAATAAGCTGAAATAATAACCTAATGGCTTCAACACAATCATATACTAGGCCTCCCATCGATTAACCTCATAGCTCACAGTATGTCTGTAAAGGTACTCAAGTCATTGTTTAAAAATCAATTCCGCTATAGAGAAAGTGAGTGTTTTTTTACTTCCAGAACCTGACTGTTGCACTCAATAGTCCATTGATGAAATTTGTATTATGTAGCATAGTAGCTACTAGCTGAAGCGAAAATGTGTCCATTGGATGTTGTTTGTAGCTACATCCACAGTCTCTCGCACCTTTTTGCGAGGCCCAGACTGATTCTACACAATTTTTTAACACATTTTGTGTTTATTTGAGGGTTAATTGGTTTTAAACATGGTAATGTGATAAACAAAGCTGGTACAATAATCTTATTGCTAGCTCATAGCATATTCAAATTAGCCATGGATATTAAGTAAACAAACACACAAGCACAGGGAATTTGTATGTAATGAAAGAGGAATAAGTGATGTTTTTCTATCAAAACGTTGTCTTTCTATACTAATTGTGTCTATATTTTGTTTCGTTCAGTTTGTAGACCGCAGCAAGAATTGCAACACTTGCATATGTATACATGAGATTGAGTTGAGTGTTGTCCCACAGTGCTGTTGAGATAAGACTCTCTGTCTTTGTCCCTCCCTCCACAGTGAAACAGCCCCCCACTATTGTGAAGCAGTCACTAAAGGACTACATTGTGGACCCCAGAGATAACATCATCATTGAATGCGAAGCCAGGGGGAACCCAGTGCCAACGTGAGAATAGATGAAACTTTTTTTTCTTTGTCGAGTCTCGTCCTCTCTATCTTTTTGTCTTAATCTCTCACCACTTCTACATTTCCAGTTTGTCAGCAACCACTTACTGTACAGTATATACGTCCATTTCCACCTTACTTCATCCTGTCCTTCTCTCTCTCATTCTTCCTCTTCTGTCGCCTTCTAATTGAACCCGACGGCCATTAGTCTCGACATGACAAAGACCAGCACATTTTTGTGAGAGTGACACCCAATGCCCCAACCTGACAGTGGCAATGCCAGTTTTGTCCAACCTCCCTCCCGTTTGTACCCTTCTCATGCCATCAGATATGCAGGGGCGCTCACTCTGGCTCCAGTCCCTTGTGCTTGTTTGTGAAAAGCAGGCCTGACCAGCTCAAAACAGTGTGGCCATTCAGATGGCTGTTTTTGTCTGGTGGTCTGTTGGGCTTTACAAAACCTTCCACTGAGCCCGGTCCGCAAAACCTTTGTGGTCTAATAATACGCTCAGTTTAGTGTTCACGCTCACAGAATATTCAGTAGGTTAGTAAATGGCACCCGGTCAACTCCAGGCACGCAATCCTACTGTTTTCAAAGTCGCAATGAAACTTAAGATCTTTTTTTCCATATTGTGACGTACATCCAAGTGAAACGGATTTTGGAAAAGTAGGGCGAAGGCTTGGTTCTATAAATCGGTTGTTGATTGAACGGATGCAGATCTGAATGCAAACTAGCCATTGTAAGAAAGAGTAGGTTTATGAGGACGAAACAAGAAGTCTGTCTTTACACTGGAAGATCGAGTATAACAATTTTATTAAAATTACAAATTAAAAAGAAACCTATGCAGCAATTAATTGTTCACAATGAGATCAATAACATGAATTTAGAAAATATAGATAATTCATCCATGACTCCATTTCATGTCAACTTTGGTTTGATATTCATGTTCTTGTTGTCAGTTTGATGTGTGTGTAAATCTCCTTATTAAAAAAGCTCCAACAATGGACCTATTACATAAACAGCATCAAGTTGCCTCAAATCCTGTTTGTGAATGGTCTGCGCAGGTTTCAGTGGCGGCGGAATGGGAAGTTCTTTAACGTGGGGAAGGACCCGCGGGTGATCATGCGGAGTCGTTCTGGAACTCTGGAGATCAGAAGCAGTGGGAAACCAGAAGATTATGAAGGAGAGTACCAGTGCTATGCCTCCAACGACTTTGGCACAGCGATTTCCAACAGAATCCTGCTTCGAGTGTCAAGTGAGGGCTGGTTAACTGTAATGTCAAAGCACAGCATGTACTGTATACACTGTACAGCATGCACATAATGCAAACTGACTGTAAATGGATTGTATATTCTATTATCATTTATCTGTCACCATCAAGTTGTTTCAAACCCATATGACTTTCGTTTTGGTACAATATTATTTATGTAAGTATACAGTATTCTTTTAAAACATCTTCATGACATTTAAAACTTATTTTATGACATTGACAAAAAAAGACAATATATGAGATGGTATATGTGGGATCTATAGAACTTACTGTATGTTGTAGTTCTATAGTTCTAATTCCTTAAAACATACAAATGCATTTGAACTTAAAAATACAATAATAAAAGGTTAATGACATTAGTAGAACATTACGTGGAGCACAAAAGTAGATGATTTTGTCAAAGAAAATGTACATATGATGCTATATTTCAAGTCTTTTAAAGTCATTCATAGCATTGACTTTGGAAGAGACAGATCTTTCCCTCAGCCTTTGCTCTCATATTTTATCTCTGTTTCAGCATACCCTAATATTGCACAATGCAATTGGTTAGAAAACATACAGCAACCAGTGTCATTTGGAATCAAAAAATGCATCATTTGAAAAATCACTGACATTCTGGTTTCTTCCTTATACAAAACTATTGTAAGCTTTCAGATAAATTGTGTTATATTGTCACATAGTCATACACTGTCAGAAAAAAATGAAAAGTGTGGCAGTGGACAACTGCAGCATAAGCATAATAAAAGTCCACTGGACTCAAGATCATTGTGAATCACATGTATCTTTCATTGGCATTTGCTCCAGTGGCCTCGTTCCTCTCCCATGGCTATCGACCTGTCCTGCTTCATACCACCGTAACGTTAATAAGACTTTAATATATTAGCTCATTCATGAACATGACTTCTGCCCGAGTCTGTTGGATTCCTTCGCATCAGCTGTGGAGGTGAAGATGACATCTCCCATGATTACCCCGCTCATTAATTGCGTCATCAAGCTACGTTTTTTTTTTTTTTGAGCTCGACATCATCCATCCCCTTTAATTGTAAGGAAATATGAAAAATCTCTCCTTTTGTGTTTTAAAAGAAACATAGTCATACAGGTTTGAGACAACCATTTGCAATAGAGTGATGTCATTCCCTGATCTGGTGAACTTGTCTCCTTTGCTCAGAGTCTCCGCTGTGGCCAAAAGAGGTTCTGGAGCCAGTGGTTGTGCGTGAGGGGGCATCGCTTGTCCTGCCCTGCAATCCTCCTCCTGGTCTCCCCCCTCCTGAAACCTTCTGGATGGACAGCTGTGAGTGTTGCTCATCACTTCCTGCAATTGGTTGTGTCTCTTATCTTAAACTTACCCCTCCTCTCCATCACCTTGTCATTCAGTTTTCACCTTCACGCTCCATTTTAACTCTTCCTCAAACCTACTTTCACGTCCTTTTACTTTCTCTCTCTCTGTCTCTCAGTCTGTGTCCTCTGCACAGCAGTGTCCATTACTGCATTAGTGCTGAGCTAATGCATGTATGCGAATCTGCACTACCTGACAAAAAGCTGAGAGAGCAGAAACAAGCATGGCACTGAAACATTTCAACAGGCCTAGAGTCAAGCAGCAAAGACACATATGCTATAATGAATTCGTCACACATCGGTTCGTCATCATTTGTACAGTGGTAAACGGCTCTTTTGAAATGTGTCAGTGCAAATGAGAAGGATTAAACATACGGATATTATAGATAGATAGTAAATTCCAGCTTGAATTTCCATACTTTCATAGTATTGAATGTAGTACTCAATTTGATAAAGAACTTTCTTGAACACTTTGTTTTCATTGGTCAAACAAAGAGATAACCTTGCCTAAAACTAACAACTTTTGGTTAAGTCAGTTTCTATGTTGTATCAAAACCCATTTCTGCCACATAAAAAAAAATGTTTTTGTGTCATAATTATAGTTATTTAGTCATAATTTTGACTTAAGTCAATGTCAATTTCGATTTATGTCATAATTGTGACTTTTAATGTCATAATTTGAATTTTTTACCTTATAATCATGACTTAGTATCTTATACATGTATCTTTTATACATTAGTATCTTGGTAACTTTTAATGTTATAATTATGACTTACCAAAGCATAAAATCTTCCATATTTCCATTATATCTTTGGGGGTTTTTTTCCCATAAATGTTAGGCTTGAACAAAAAAAAAGAAGTGTTTTGATAGCACCACAGTGTTTACACTTTTTGGCTTAATTAATTTAAATTTATTCCGTACATATACTGTAGCTATCTTTGCATATTAAACTGCCATAAGATAACAATTTTAAAAAAGATGAACCAATATTAAAATTGTGGCCAATAATAGTAAGTGGATAACCTATAAAAGATGATAACATAAATATGACAATGATAAAATTCGGTTTTGTCTAAATATACTAAAAATAAAACACTGAAAACTCAGTGGTTTTAAGTACTACAACATAATATTGTACAGTATTAAAATGAATATTCATTCTTCAGATTTGATTACATTTAACAGTATTTAAATATAGATATTTTTTTTTAATTATTAGTGTTAATTATTAGATTAACTTTAAATGAGTGTTAGATGACAGCAATTTGTAAATGTAAAAATAGGGGAAATTAGCATGCATAATTAAATATACAATTACATCTGAAACTATACATTAGAAACATCTAATATCATCTGGTACTGATATATCGTGCATTACCCTCTTCACCTTTAAGATACCATCTAACTACTTTGCACATGAGATAATATCCATCACTAGAATTTCATGTGATCTCTACACAGTTTAGACATCATTATTATAATGTTGATTAACGCATATTGTCTTGTCTTCATCTCGCACTCCTCCACACTGCTCCTTTCCCTTGAGTGACACATTTGCTGAGCCTTGTGATGTTTCAGGCCAGAAGAAGATAATCATGCCTGTGATTCTCATGCTCCTCTTGAGCATCATTTCTTCTGTTGCCTGTCGGCTATTGCACATCAAATTAAGTTGAACAAATGAGTCTGGATTCTCTTTTTTTCTCTCTCCACCACAGCCATAATGCCCATAGCACAAGACAAGAGGGTGTCAATGGGCCTGAATGGTGACTTGTTCTTCTCCAATGTTCTGGCTAAAGATGCCAACACTGACTACAGCTGCAACGCGCGCTTCGAGTTCACACACACCATTCAGCAGAAGAACCCCTACACCCTTAAAGTGCAAACAAGTGAGTAGAGATTTCTGATGGTTTAGGATTATGTGTTGTCTTTAATTTCATGTTGTTACTCTATGTTGCCGTGCTGCTTTCTACGGTGAATATTGTAGTCCATCTAGTGGTAAGGAGGTAGTATTGCAGTATCTCGATGGACATTTACCTGTCTTTGATAGTTGTCTTTTTTAAGGGACTATAGATCTTCCATTTGATTTAGATTGTTCTGTTCTTTCCTGTTGCAATTAAGTGTATTTTTTTTCCTCTGTATTTGTCTGTATGTTGATTAAATGCAACTTCATTCACAGAGGAACCTTATAATGACACCTATCTCAACTCCACTGATCTGTATGGTGGTGAGTTCCACACAGAGCTAGCCTGTTTTCTGTGTGCTTCTGTAAAACACTAACTGAGTTAGCGTTGCTGTTTCTAACCACATACAGCAGAGGAAATGAAAAGGTAGTGTGTCTGTTATGTAAATACACAATGTAATGAAAGATATTCCACATAACATTTATTGACCATAGAACTTACCACTCTGGTGACTTACAGTGTTTTTAATACATCGGTCTAAGCAGTTTTTGTGGTCAGCTATTCTGTCATATTTTGAAGGACCAGTATTCAAATTTCTCTGGTAATTGCTTTAATTATCCTAATCACGTTGCTCATTATGGAGATATGGATATGGAAGTAAGAAGATTAGGCAAGAGGCAAGAGGTGCTCATTAATATTTCAGCAACATTAATCCAATGATAACCATGTGCAAATCCTCACACATGTATCCAAGGATATTGCCTAAGGGTGGTATATGAATATGTAAACTGAATATATGAAGAAAATGGGTAAATCGCCCACAAATTTCAATAAATTTCACCCCAAAATCAAATGGGGGAAAAAAAAAACTTTCAGTTTCTAATATTTATTTTATATGAAATATATTATATAAAAATGTAAAATACTCTATATTTTTAATTATTTTATTTTTGATTTGATTGATTGATTTTGGGGTTAATTATGACCCAGACATGTTCTTGATAGGCTTTTTGAGATTCACCCATATTATGCCAATATTATCTGGACTAGTGTTCACTGACCGACACGAGCATTTTAAAGCTTTCTTGGTTCTTGTATCAAACGTATAGTCTATACCAGGGCATTGTGGGGTTGCACTGACGGAGAACTGGCACCGCTGTCACCACAGACACACGTGACAGTGGCGTGAAACATGTGTTCCTGGCAGCTTCATAGTCTAATCTCCCAGGCGTTGTCCTCCCACTTAATGTCACCAACAAAGGCTGTTGTCACTCCCTCTCCAAGAGCACTGTTTGCAATGCTAATAGCCGAAAGCTAATCTTACTGCTAGATATACATTACAATAGAGACTAATACTGCCATGCTCATCAAGTCTTCCTCAGGGAGAAGATTGTCTGTGTCTTCACATAACCAGGGTTTTATGTCCACAACTAACCATCTGTCTGCCGTCACAGCTCTTGATTCTTCTTTCATGCTTATGTTATTTTGGCATAAAGATTTCAAATTATTTTACAGAAATAATGATACAACAACAACAACAGTGTATTATGATGCCTTTTATTTATTTGTTTGACATAAGATATAACGTTCAAAAGTTCGGTAATGAAACAGTAATGAAAATTTGTTAGACATTTTTTGTAACCTTTGTGCTTATGCATATTCTTATGCTGACAATGTGATATTTTATTTTTATTTTGGTTGAATTCTTTAAAGTTTAAAATTAAAAACATCACTGATAAAAAAAAGTATTTCCTATATATAGATAGAACATTTTCTTCACATGAGACATGTAATTTATCTCAAAATTGCCTTCATATTTTTACTTTGAAGTGTTGAAACAGGCTCCTATAACCTCCAGCACATTACTGATGATTAATTAAAACAAATTATTAATAAAAGAGTATATTGTTCATTTGCAAGTTGAATCTAACATTAATCCGTAAAAGTGCAACATTATATTATAGATTATAATAATTGTGTGTAGTTGCTCCTAACTCAAACCAATGTCTTTTTCTGTGCATGTTAACAAGTTTCTCCTTCTTTTCCACAGCACGTAATGTACCAGAAACCCAGCCTACTTTTCTGTCTCCGAAGGGCTTGTCCAGCTCCAAGACGGTGCTCCGAGGGGAACAGCTTCTTCTGGAGTGTATAGCAGCTGGAGTGTGAGTGTATACCAGTACTATTTTTTATTATATTATTATTAATTCTATTTTTAGTATTTATATAATGTTATAGTATTTATTTATTAATTTATTTAGGAGTACATTTATATGTGTATCTGTATTTTATTTATATTTCAGTTTTAGCAATTTTAGTATTTCAACTCCAACTTATTTATTTCAGATAGTTGCCAAGGTCAAATGTCAAATTTCAAACCTTCAATTTTTTTTTTTTGGTTGTAACATTTATATTTTATTTTATTTGAGTTTATTGTAACTGCTGAAAAGTGTTTTAATCATTTTAATTTTAGTTAACAATAACAGCACTGGTGTGTACGGCACTATCAGTTACCAAAAGCACAACACTTCAGTGTTAGCATGTTCCTAGATTTCTCAAGTACAATTAAGTAACGTCCTGTTCTTTTCATCAACTCTTTCCCCAGCCCAACTCCTTCCATTAATTGGTTCAAAAGAGGTGGAGACTTGCCAGCAAAAAAAGTCAAGCTTGAGAACTTCAATAAAACTTTACGCATCCTCAATGTGTCTGAGGAAGACTCTGGTGGCTACATCTGCATGGCCAGCAACAAGATCGGCAGCATTCGCCATTCCGTTGAGGTCCAGGTCAAAGGTGGGCTTTAGAGTAAAAGCAACTGATGCTTCATGTTCATGACATATATGCTCTTTCATTTATCTGATTTTTACGATTTCTTTATTGCCCTGAAAAGCTGCACCCTATTGGCTAGATAAGCCCACCAATCTGGTGTTTGCCCCTGAGGAGAATGGACGGTTAGTGTGTCGTGCCAATGGGAACCCTAAACCCACTATCCAATGGCTGATGAACGGGGAACCTATTGAAAGTGAGTCAACTGTTTTTCTTGTTTAACAGTTGGAATCATAGTCCACAAAGCAGTAATGCATACTTTTTTCTGCTCTTTGTATAACAGGTTCACCACCAAACCCAAACCAGCAAGTTCTTGGTGACACCATCATGTTCGATTCCGTCCAGATCGGCAGCAGCGCAGTGTACCAGTGTAACGCCTCCAATGAGCACGGTTACCTACTGGCCAATGCTTTTGTCAGCATCCTGGGTAAAAACAATAGAGTCAAAATGTTGTTCAAAATGTTAAGAGAGGGCACATAATGCACAGATTGTGAAATGTGAGTGTTGCTTTCTTCCCAGACATGGCTCCTCGAATGCTAGGCCCAAAGAACCAGCTGATCAAAGTAATTCAAAACAACAGGACCTTCCTCGACTGCCCTTTTTTTGGCTCACCGTTCCCTTTACTGCGCTGGTGAGCTTCCGTTTAAATGGTTCAACAGATACTACTGTTCAAAAGTTTTTGAAAGAAAATTTTGAAAGATGTCTCTTGCTTACCAAGACTACATTTAAGGCTTCAGTATCACATAATCCTTCAGAAATCATACTAATATGCTGATTTGGTGCTCAAGAAACATTTCTTAATGTTATCAATGTTAAAAACGGCTGCTTAATGTTTTTGTGGAAAATGATATATTGAACAAACAGCATTTATTTTAAATCTTTTGTAACATTATAATTGTCTTTACTGTAATTTTATTTATTAATTTAATGCATCCTTGATGAATAAAACTATTAATTTCTTTAAAAAAATCTTACTGACCACAAACTTTTGAATGATAGTTTATTATGGGGGGAAAATCTAATATACATATGTGTGTTCAGGTTTAAGAATGGCCTAGGCAGTGGTCTGGATGGTGGTCACTACAAGCTGTACCACAACGGTACTTTGGAGATCAAGCAAGCCCGGCCAGAAGACCAAGGTACCTACACCTGCGTCGCCAGCAACATCCTGGGCAAGATGGAGAATCAGGTGCGCCTGGAGGTTAAAGGTGAGATCGGAAGCATTAATCATTAAGTCAGACTTGTACATTCCCTCACAAACTGTGACATTTTAATCAAGAAAGCACATTACAGCCCATGAGTGGACCTGTGAATGCCTTCATTTACTCTGTGTTGTGCTTCATTTCAGAGCCCACAAGAATAGTGCGGGCACCTGAGCATATCACAGAACCCAGAGGAGGCACGGTTCGCTTTGACTGTCGAGTTAAACATGATCCTTCCCTTCCTGCTGCGGTCACATGGCTGAAAGATGACAAACTTCTCAGCTTCAGCTGGATGTAATGTCACGTAACATTACACTTATACAATATAATCACATTTGGATTGAATGATATTTTTCACTCTTAGATACCTGATTCGCTTTCAGCAGAAAGAAGTCTCTTATGCTCACTAAGGCTTCATTTATTCAAACAAAAATAGTATTTTATTTTAATATATTTTAAAGTGATGTCAGTGATTTAAAGTGATTTTTGACATCCTGTAATGTCAAAGCTGAAACATTACACCAGTCTTCAGTGTCACATGATCCTTCAGAAATCATTACATGCCGATTTTCTGCTCAAGAAACATTTCTTATTATTTCTTATTATTATTTCTTATCTTACTGACCCCATACTTTTGAACTTTTGTTCTGTACCTGACATCTAATTCCTGTATGTTTTAGTGGCCGGCTGAAAAAGGACGATGAGTCCTTAACTATTCAAAATGTCAATCCAGAAGATGGAGGAACCTACACATGCACTGCCAAAACTGAGATAGATGAGGACTCTGCTTCAGCTCGCCTTACAGTTATAGGTACACACACTTTCACACACGTCTTACAATAAATGAAGGCCCTCTTTTATGCACCTTTCTCATGTTGCTAATGGCTAGAAACTTACCTAATAATAAATACAACATGGATATGGGCATGTGGAACAGTCACATGTCACATATCCAGAGCATATTAAACTTCCCTAATACATTTTTAACTTTTGTAACTTAGAGATATGTCCCTCTTAAAATAACTCCACATTTCCTGTTATGGAAAATAAAGCATGTTTTCTTAATAGTTTGCTTGAAGATTAGTACTGTTGTGCCTGCTTCATTAGCTATTGTTTCTTATTTTATTTATCTACTAATAGTCACACTAACCCTTGACCTCTGACCTTTGACCTTTACCTCATAGAGGATGACATCTCTTCTGCCTCAAATCGTAGTGTCTCTGCAGGTAACATATCTAGGGCAGTTATTTCTAATGTCCAATTATAGCTTCTAACAATAAATCTGTTTTTTTGTTTTTTTTAATAATAATTAGTGCTTACGTAAGTTAACATGGTTAATGTAGTATACTGTTCTCTTCCAGGTCGACCCGATCCCCCTCAGGATCTTGAACTCTCGGACCCTTCAGCACGTAGTGTCAGACTCACCTGGGTGCCTGGGAATGAAAACAACAGTCCTGTTACACGTAAGTTCAAAGTTCAGATCAAGTCTCAAGTCTTTAAAGGCTTTTAAAGTTAAATGAATCAAGTTTGTCATCACCTCTCTCACTGCTTTTATTGGTGCTCTTGTGTTTACTTACCTCTTTAAAAAAAAAAAAAAAAAATGTTTATCAGTTTATCACAAGTAAGACTTAAGTTTCCCTTGAGTTTTTATCTCTACCTCTTCCTTTTTAATCACTAATAGCAGAAATTGAAACTGTCAAACCATTTTTATAGATATTGTAAAATAATATATAATATTATAGTCATCCCACTCTGTTTCCTCGCATTACTACAGATTTCCTCGTCCAGTTTGAAGAGGACAGGTGGGAGCCGGGGAAGTGGCAGAACCTGTCTATATATGATGGCAACCTAAACTCAGTTAACCTGCAGCTCTCACCCTTTGTCAACTACCAGTTCAGAGTGATTGCAATCAATGCTGTGGGCCAGAGTCAACCCAGCCACCCCTCCGCACGCTATCAGACCAGTGGAGCCCGTAAGAGATCAGTTATATAATCTTGATTGGAGAATTTGTTCAAAAATGTACATTTGTGCTTTTTTTAATGCAGCCATAGAAGTTCTAGCTGGTTAGTATTATGTCAAGAGTTTGGCAAAATTATAAGTTGAGACATTTACTAACATCTAATGATTTGTTTCAGCTCCTGATGTTATCCCAGGTGATCTTAAAGGCTGGGGAAGCAAAAAGAACAACATGGAGATCACATGGCAGGTAAATGAACTGTTTTGTTTTAAATACATTGAAAAAGACAGATGTGACTCTTATCGAGATAATCTATCTGTATGTCACACAGGCCCTTCAGAATACAGAAAGGAATGGACCAAATTTACGATATGTTGTCTCTTGGAGAAGGAAAGACACGGAGGAAGAGTGGAATAACATAACTACAACCAGAGCAAAGCACATTATCCATTATACAGACACCTATGTCCCATACGAGATCAAAATACAGGCCGTTAATGACTTTGGACACAGCCCAGAATCAAACATAGTCATTGGTTATTCTGGGGAAGACAGTAAGTACTAACATTTCATATTTAATGACACTTTTATAGTCATTCACAGATAGTGATGGATCTTATACTAATACTATTTTTCCCATTAGAACCATCAGCTGCACCAACAGAACTCAGGGTGTCAAAGATCAACAGCACCAAAGTTAATGTTCACTGGGTGCCTGTGGACCCCAGCACTGTGAACGGAGAGTTTAAAGAGTACAAGGTGAGTGAACACACATCTGCATGACACAACATCATACAGGATCACTAACCATGCATTTGCACATATTTGTGCATAAATTTATGTGAAAATGTTTTCATGCAGATTTCCAGATTTTCCACAACCAGGTCAAACCACACATATGGAAAATTTTTTAAATTTAATTAATTAATTTAATTTACATTTAATTTAATTAATTTTTAATTAATTTATGATATATATGTATATAATATTTTTATGTGTATATACATTTATAATACATATATTAATATATAAATGTATAAATATTTAAATATAAAATATAAATTATAAATATATAATATGTATAAATATTTTTCCATATTTGTGGGGTTTAAATTAGTTGTGGAAAATGTATGTGGAAATCTGCATGAAAACATTTTTCCATAATTTGTATATACAGTATATGTATACATCCTTGAAATTCTACTTTAATATTTATATATATATATATATATATATATTTTTTTTTTTTTTTTTATATTATATATATATATATATATATATATAATAGGTATATTTATTTATTTATGTACTGTATTTAAAAATATATTTATTTAACAATTTTGTGTATATTATCTTATGATATAATATAATATATTACTAAAACTATTGAATTTGCTAACATTGCTAAGTCACATCTCTTTTATCATATTCTCAGTTGTACTACTGGCGGGAGGCCAGCCTCATAAAGGGCCTAAAAGTGAATAAGACAAAGTTGCATAAAGGTTTCTTCACCACTGCCGAACATCCCTCGGGCATCCTGACCGAGCTTTTTCCATACAGCAAATATAAGATGTACATGGTGGTGGCTAATAGAGAACACGAGGGGCCACAAAGCAACACTGTGGAGTTTTACACCAAGGAGGGAGGTAGGATTCACCATGCTCTGCTTTAGTGCTGTAGATTTAGCTATTATAAGACATCAAATATGTGATGTTTGTAACAAAAAGTAGAATACAAATGGCTTTCATAATCCTTTCATAGAGCCAGGGGCTCCAAAGTATTTCAGGATTCAGAGGCACACAGACGTGGTTCACCTGAAGTGGGACAAGCCATTGGAGCCAAACGGTATCCTGATTGGATACACACTTCAATACCACACAGGTGAGCTCACCTTAAGCCATAGGAAGCCTCAAAAATGAGTGAATAAGCATTTAGAAAGCAACAAGTTTTGTGCCTAGTTAATCTTAAGGCTGGAATACTATTCAACTACTCAACTTTTGGCCAGATTTTTGTTTTGTTTTTTTCTTAAAAAAATGCATTTTGTTCATTCTGTTCTACTTGTTATCTTCTCTTCTAGTGAACGGGACACAGGCGGGAGAGAGGAAGGTCCAGAGTTTTCCAGCCAATGTTACAGAGTTCGCTATGAATCTGCCTAATCGCTTCACACGGTTCAAGTTCTACCTAGCAGCTCGCACACAGGTCGGCGCAGGAGAGGTGTATGCCGTGGAGTCACCACATTTCGCGAATGAAGGTCAGCAAGAAAGTTGTGTCGCTCGGTATTCTGTCGCTGTGAGTTGTTAGTGAATCTGAGAGCAGAATCATTGGGTGTTCTTGTCTGTGCTCCACCATGTCGTTCTCTTTCCTTTTAATAATACTTTTCTGTCTCATTGTTTCCTGATGCTTTGTGGTGTCTTTAACTCGAGCTGTTTCTCTCTTAACTGCTTGATTTCTTCTTTGTCTTCTCTGACTTGCTCTCACCCTTCTCCCCTCTTCTCCTCCTGTCTTTCCTGTGGTGTTGACTGAAGGCACCCCAGATACTGACTCTACAGTTGTAGGTAATGGGGGAATGGACTGTCTGCCTGCCCGCCCGTCTATCTCTTGCCCTGCGATCTGTCTCTGCTTCAGCCTCTGTCTGTCTTTCCCTCAAAAACTGTCTATCTAAATACATGTCTAAAAATATGACAGTGCAGCTGAGTTTTCACAGCCACACTTAAGATTCCTAGTCGAACACAAATACTCTTTTAAAGAGTTTTACCAACACTAGGAAGGTATACATTTGTTTAATTAAAGGTGAAGTGGGTAATTTGACCAAAAGTCAGCATCAAATGGAATCTCCTTTTTTTTTCTTTTTTTTTCCCTCTCTTTTTTTGTGATCAGTATTACAAGGCTTTTATAAATAGTATGTTAAAATATATCTTAATCAGGATCTTGTTTTTCAGTAAAGATATTTTAGCATCAAACTTTATCAACAAATCAAATTTACTTAAGCAAATTGCATAAGATATCATTTCTTTTCAAAAGTTTATTGAATTATATTTAAATGGAATATGGATGCATGATTAATTGAAATAAAACCAAAATTGTGATATGGATTAGTGTGATTTATCAAATCGCAAATGCTGCAATTTAATTAAATAAATATGCACTGCGTGTTTCAGAGTGAAGCACATTTCAAATGTCAGAATAAAAGTTCAGTCATGTAAGTATTGTAATTTTACTGTTGTGTTGTAAAATAAATTTTTTAATATTCAATATCTAAATACTCAATATTGCAAGAACATTACAAGAGGAATAATAATAATTATAACAAAAACTATTGTTATTATTATATAGCCATATTGATATATAATTACATAAATGTGGCCACGTTGTTCAGCCCTACACACAAGCACAGCAAACCTGGAATTTTTAATTAGATCAAAAAAAAAAAAGGAAAAAAATCCCCCAAAAAAATTCCAAATTGTGCAGCTTTCATTGAGAAATAATTATATTATTATATATTATATTATTGTAAATTATGCTCTCAAAATTGTGAACAAAAGTTGTCTTACATAATTTTGCTTCTAAATGTATCTTTCTTTAAGGATATTTTTGCTCGAGGAAAAAACTGAGCAAAGTATTTGAAATTGTTTCTGAAAATATTTGTTTTTCTTTTTTTCGTGAAATTTTGCTTAGTGCCTCAAATGCAGGAATTGCACGCTTCACCTTTAAGTCTTAGATTTCCCCAAGAAACACACACAAATCAACTGCACTGTCTATTAATGCCTGTCCCGCTCCGTCTGCCTTCATCCATGTCACTGTGTGCTTTCAGGGATGGGCTACACTCTTGCACTTTTGTGAAGTCACTGAATCTGCTCTCAGTGTAGATGATTTAACTTTTATCTCTTTATGACGCTGGTACGATGCTATTCGGCCACATAATTAAGGTTAAACTCATGTGTGGCTCTGATGTAATTTGTGATTTATTGATGGACCCCTAATCCCTGATGGCACTTTGCTATTTTAGCCCTGACATCATTTCCTACCACATGCCTGCTTGGCATATCCCAGCATGCTCTTCTCATCATATTAGTTTTAAATCTAGCCAGAAGCCAGAATTAAGCACTTTGTAGTTTGGGAAACAGAGACCTCTAGTGGTGATGCATTGATGTAGTCATTGTGTTAGGGGAAGGGAAATAAATATTCAAGTGATGAGAGAAAATAAAAGTGTAGTTAATACCAATTTCTCACTGTAGAAACAGATAACCAGTTGACTATTTAAATGCTATGGGAGAAAACTGGATCCAGTGACCATGCGCTTTGTGTTGTTAGTACTGAAATATCAATTGACCCTTCGCAAAACCTGACCCCTGTTGTTATGCCCGACAACACATGCTCTCTCACGCCACACATCATGTTCTCACACTGTGAAAAATACATTGCAGAGCAAAGAGGACACTGACAATGTATGAAACAGTTTCATATTTAAAATGTTGTAATTTTTTAAAGAAATTTAAACAATATACCATATAGTGGCTCCTTAATGTGTCGTGACAGATCGCTGTAGCTCCTTCAATCGGCTCGTGAACCAACCATCTCTTCATACTAGTTCATTTATATGATACAATAAAAATGATTGGACATCAGAAGGAATGTTGTTTCAACCGCGGAAAGACGTGAGTGTGCACAATTTTTCAAGTTCAAGTTCACCAACGTTAATCTACTAACTCCCCTGACTGCTTTGGTGATAAAATGGCACATTCGAGGTTATGATTGGTCAGATCGCCTATCAATCAAACTGTTTGCGAAGGGTCAATTCTTTTTCTCTGGTGGAAATGAAGGGCAAATTGTCATGAATACTGAATTAATATAATATTGTATTCGAGGATAGCAGTTAAACAAGCCCATTGAATTGTACCTGATGAATCATTAGCCATTTGTAGATTTAACACACTTGTTGCAGATAGTCAGAGGGTGTTAGTGTGTTTTATTGTGTAAATGACTACTTTCCTGTGCCAATTGCACCTTCAAAGTGGATGCAAATGATGCAAAATTATGATTAATACCCCAAAATGTCAAATCTATCAGTATTTTCCTAGTTAATTAATGCTGTGAACATGCAAAACTAAGCTTTACAAAAAAAGGCAGCCTTTTTCTCTTTTCAATCATGCAAATTATGTTGTGAAAGCTATGAAAAATAGCCTGAGTTGAAATGCAGTTATGCTAATATATGGATGAGGTGCAGCTGTGTATAGAACAGTATAAATGGAGTGATGATGTTTGGCTGTGAATCCATCCATGAAGAAAATGGCAGAATAGTAAATAAGTGTATTAGTAAAGCAATTATGGGCTGTTTTCTACTGTGTCTCCAGTAACTCCTCCAGATTGACGTCTGTGTGCAGCTTGTACATTTGCAGGTCAAATGTCAGAATTAGATAAGGTAACGCAGGAGATAGTGTTGTGCTGATTAATTATTGAAAAGAATACATGTTAAATCAGCTCACCATTAGTCCGTTGCTTTTGCAATGCACGTCGCCGCTTCTGCTTGTGCAACCTTTGTTTCTCTTTTACCAAAGTTTGTTTTGTGTGTGTCAATGAGACGGAGACATACAGGTAAGAGTGCACTGAATTGTTGGCTGATTGGCTGTGTTGATCTGAAACCACGCCCCTGTTCAAAAGATTCACATCCATTAGCATGTCTTGGTCTGGCAAGTCTTAATGTCACCAAGTGCTCCGAGGCTCTCTGACATGGGCTGTCTGGCTTAACCTTCCCAATATAGTACGGATTGCTCTTACTTTTGAGTTGAGTTTGAAAACTGCTTATATAGTTTGTTACGGAGTTGGTTAATGGTACTCAAAGCATCATTGTTTCCAAGGCAAAAAGATGTACAATAATTTTCATTATGAATAACTAACTATCTTTCATGGTAATGATTCTATCCACTGTGTTCTAATTGATTTCCACACATCTTCTCTTATTGTACTGACAGCACTGCAAGTTTATTGTTTAAGTAACGTCCCAGATATGATTTTATATTTCATAGTTTCAAAATGCCAAGAGATATGAGAATACTGTTGCATTTTGCAGTTGTCTCTGTAGTATTGCATAGCTTTAGCACAGTGGTTTGTAGTGACCCTGTATTTCCCCTTGGTGGTGCACAACAATCAATTTTTAGATACCCTCTATGCAACCTCTGCAGTATTCCTCAGTGGCATGACGTGCCGAAATTCATGCTCACAAATATCACAAAGTTGTTGCACCATTTCAGTAGATATTTCAGAATGTAGGCTGCTACAAGCTAAACAAACAAACAATGTAAGCATTACAAAATAATGGATGGAAATATTCTTTGAGGCATGATATCATGCCTGGTTATGCAGAAGCATAGTATTTACATGCCTGCCATGTGCAAAGAAATTTGATTCTGGCTATGTTCAGAATAGCATACTGTTTTGCAACGTACGCTATTTTTCCTGTATGTACGGAATACCTAGATCTAGTAATTCTTATACATACATATGCTATATACAGTACCGTTCAAATGTTTGTGGAAATATTTTTGAAAAAGTCTGTTATGTTAGCCAAGGCTGCATTTATTTTTTACCAAAATAAAGTAAAAATGTTACAATTGTGATATAACTGTTTTATATTTTAATACATTTGAATTTATAATGTATGTTATTCCTGTGATGGCAAAGCTGAATTTTCAACATCATTACTCCAGTCTTCAGTATCACATGATCTTTCAGAAATCATTCTAACATGCTGATTTGATGCTCAAGAAACATTTCTTATTAATGTTAAAGGGTTAGTTCACCCCAAAAATGAAAATTCTGTCATTAATTACTCACGCTCATGTCGTTTCACACCTGTAAGACCTTCGTTCATGCTTAGAACACAAATTAAGATATTTTTTTATGAAATCCGATGGCTCCGATCCACTGATTCGAAACAAAAGATCTGTAAAGCTTCAAAGCTTCATGAAGCAGTGTTTTAAAAATTGCCCATCACAAGATATTGTTGAATAAAGTTGTAATTTTGAACAAAAAGTTCTCGCCGCTTCATAACATTAAGGTTGAACCGTTTTACATGAACTGTTTTAAATGTCTTTAGTACATTTCTGGACGTTTAAAAGTGTAAATTAACTTGCTGTCAATGCAGGCCTCACTGAGCCATCAGATTCCATATAAATATTTTAATTTGTGTTCTGAAGATGAACAAAGGTCTTATGGGTGTGGAACGACTTGATGATGAGTAATTAATGACAGAATTTTCATTTTTGGGGTGAACTAACACTTTAAAATCAGTTAACCGCGATTTAACGATTCTTTGAATAACATTTAACATGAACATTTAAAAAAAAAAAAAGCTTTTGTTGTTTATAAATTTAAATCTTTTGTAATATTAACATTGTAACATTTTTACAGTTACTTGCAAAAAAAATATATTACTCCCTGGACTTTTGAACGGTACTCCTATGTATGTTTGTGTGTATATATATTATTTATTTAGTTAGTTAGTTAGTTTTATTTTTTTATTATACAAAAGTCAAGAGTGCAATAACACGGTTTGTTTCTAATAGCACGTAGAATACAATAGATAATATGCAGTAAGCAGTATGCCAGTATTCCATTCGGAACATAGCCTCTCTTTCATTAAATTTGTTTTGGAAAAGGGAATTGTGGGAATTCCATTTGATTAACTCATTCTTGTTTGTCTTTTCTCGCATCTCTTTGTCTTTCTTGTGCTGAACCCTGGAACCTCCATATAACATCTCTCTGTTCTTCCTCTTAGCCGTTAACTTTACAGATGCCTTGATGTTCGAAACTCCTCCTCCTCCTCCCCCTCCCCTCTCCACTGACCTAATCCCAACAATACTTACCCCAGAACCAGCCACACCAGCCCCTACAACTGCTGCTCCGCCCAAACCTACTACCATTTCCACCACTACTACCACTACAACAACTACTACAACTACCACAACTACTACAACTACCACAACTACTACAACAGCTTCCACCACACTTCTTCCTGTTCGGCCCATGTCTCCTAAAACAGTGGATTGGAAAATGCTGGGTATCTGAAAAAGACACAGTGTGCATTTGGAAAAGCCCACAGTACAGACAAAGTAGATGAAATTAGTGTGTCCTTTTGTTTAGATGACATTTATTATGTATGTTTGACTGAGTTAGCAGACCATTTAGGACAGGGGCATGATTGATGTTCGCCCTGTGTCCTCACGGACACACAACACTCAGATTACACAGAATTAGTATTGACATTTGCTTTTCAAATAGTCTAGCTGCATTAGAAAATTAAATGCATGATGTTGTTCACTAAACTATGAGATATTCAGTAAAATCATATCACACATATTAGCAAATAACATTTTCTAGCTAAGGTATTCAGCTGCATTAAAGACCCCATGAAAGCTTTCTTTGCTATGTGACTTAATAAGTGACGGTGACTTAAAGTAAATTTTGGTTGGATATAGCTATATATTTTATGGCTAATAAGCTTAAGTTAATGTTTGCTATAAACTACAGTAGAAACTATGATTTGCTTCTTGCTATTGCTAGCTGATGGTATAAAGGCCCCGATATACTCATGGTGAAGTTCTTTTTCATTCAACTCTCAGGGGTAAAAATAAGTTTGAAATGGCTGAGCAATGATATTCTGTTTTTGAAACTTCTGACACCACCCATGCTGCTGGCTGCGGTTCAAATATGTAAAATATATTCAAATATGTGCTTCTGTCAGGTGTGGGTGAAGTGATAAGGCGAGAACTCAGATGCAGGAAACAATGGCCTTTTTATTATTAATAAAATATAACAAAATAAACAAAAACTACCCCGTAGGGAAAAACAGACCCTCAATGGCCAATTAAGGCAGGCTTGACACAGCAGGATAGGACAGACAGCAGGACATAATGGATATTTTTCGACAATCTGGCACAGGACTGAAAACACTAGGAGAATAAATAGGAGAGAAAATTAGGAGGGTAACAAAGGAGAGCAGGTGAAGCAAATAAACCATAAATCAGTTAACAAGAAGGGCGGGGTTAAGACGATAGACATTGGAGCACATGGCACATAGAAACAAACAAAACAAAGCCATGTGCTCACACAAAACATGACCCGAACACACAGCCAATGAGAGCCTTCACAGACTGCATGCAAAAGAGAAAAGACAAGAAAGTACGCTGCCGAAAATAAACACGAACCATGTGCTACATAGAACACGACAACACATGGCCAATAAAAACAAGCTAGGCACTACAGAAACAGACAGAACAAGAGTGCATGGCCAGTGAATGAACACTCAACCTGTGCACTCACGTCAACAGACAAAACATGTAACATGAATGTCCGAATCCCAACACTGAACCGAAACCGGACTAGACAGAGGTGTCGAGATCCGCACACCATGTTCCACACATACAACTTATCACACAGACGAAAGAACGTACGGCTCGAGCGAACTCAGAACTAACACACAAAACAAGACGGTAGGAATGTCTGGGCTCTGCCACCAAACCACGAATAAACTAGACCGAATTGATAGAGCATCTGTCCGCTATCCTTTTAATAACACAAACAAACAAAAAATTACAGTTGTGAGAAGTAAATAAATAGTTATATATAGCGCTACAGCAATACAGATTGCTTCAAAGCAGCTTAAGTAATAAACAGAAAAAACATTGTTTCAAAGTTCTTCTATTTCAGGAATCGGAATTTCAGTTATAATCAAAACGTCAAAGCAGCTCCTCAGTGAAGGAATGAATGAGAAGGGAGACCCCCAAAGTTCAAAGCTGTTTACCGGTAGGCGCAGACTTTTCCAGAAAGTTTTGAATAGTTGAAATAAACTCCAAACAAAGTATGTTTTGGACAGATTCTTTAAAATGACATCAACAGTTCATTCTCCAATTTCCCTAGAAGTATATCGGGGCCGTAAGTGTTTGGGCACATTTACCTTTTATCAGCGAAATGCTATCCTCTCAATATTTTTAGTGTGTGAATTAAGCGTGAGGGACAAAATATTTCCCCACCCAGAATTTGCATCGGATTCAAGTTTGTTAAACTCTGAACATATCAGTTTGCTGTATTTACTTAATTTGTATGTTGTACTTTATGACTTTGGCTGAAGAGGGAATTCTATAGAGCATTTTATTTGACAAAAATTTGAATATACCCAAAGTACAGGATGATATCCATATTTTTTGTCCGTGTTCCCGGAGGATCAGGAAAGTCTGTACACTTTAATTGTGTATATAACTGCTAAATGTTTTGTCAACTACAATATAGATGACCTAAAAGCTAAGTTATCGACATTAACAAAAAGATACAAAAAATTAAAGTTTAAATTAAAATTTAGGTTTCATGGGGTCTTTAAGATTAAGCATATGTAACCTAACCAGTGTCTGTATCACAAAATATTAAAGTGTACTCCTCTCCCACCTGTTCTGCATAGCCCCGAATGTAAAGATCTGGAATCTGACCGTGGATGCTAACAATGACTATGCTATCGTCAGCTGGAAGCACAACTTCTCCGTTGACAGCAGCGAGTTTGTGCTAGAGTTCACACTGGACAGTAAGAGCCAGATGCACCTACCGAGAGCTTATAAAGGGAACGCTAGATTTTACTGAGCTTACTGCTGACCCAAATCATCCTCTCATAATGTTTAATTGGGCCTCATTTTATGGCAAATTTACAGAACATCACAATAAACATTACAGAGAGCTCAGGTTTGTTTGATAGGGAGGTATTATAAATGTTATTTGAATTGTTTAACATTTATGATATCTCCCTGCTGTCAATTTCTGTAATGTTCTTTTTCCACAGTATTTGTGTAGCTTGTTAACCCTAAAATGTTTTTTTAGTATCTAACTGAAGCAGTCCTCCAGAATCTTACTGAATAATATCATGTCTAACTGCAATACTATGTCCTTCTTTGTGTCATCAGCAGTCATGCATGTTCCCTTTAGAAAGCTCGATTTCTCACTGGTGGCTAAGAACAGGGAGAGATTTGACTAACTCTATGAGGGGGAGAGACGCCCTGAGACTTAAAAAGAGATGACCAAGACCTGCTTGTTTGACTCTAATTGGGCCATAGAGAATTTGGGGATTTTGAGGCACCCTGCAGTCCACTTTTATTATATAAAGTATTGTAATTTACTCAATATACTGCAATATTTTAGCAGCTTTGTCTTTTTTACCAGTAAAAATAGGTAAATCTAGATGCAAATTTACTTCATCTACGCTTAAAAAAAATTGGTCTACTGTATATATATATATATATATATATATATATATATATATATATATATATATATATATATTGCTTTCTATGAAAATCTATCTTGTTTTTAAGGATAATATTTATTTATTTAAAATATTTTTCTGGAAACCAAGACAAAGATATATATACACATATATTTATTTATTTTTTAATTTAGTGCAGTTATACTCTTGAGCCAGTTTAATTTTCAGGGGTTTTTTTTTCGATACGCAGGTAAATGTAAATCAAAAAACATGATTTCTTCATACTATGTCACTGTTCTGTTGTGCCTGTGCATGTTAAAGCCGGTCACAGCATGGAAAGAGACATGCAATACGTAACTACTGTTTGACTAGTGTATATTCCTCTACAAAAGTCTCTCTCTCTCTCACTCATTTTCTTGCTCTCTCTCTCTCTCTTTCTCTCTCTCGCTTGCTCTTTCGTCCTTGAGCTATCCGTTTGGCTCATCAGATGTGATTGCTCACTCCACCCTTACCTTAACCACTGGCTTCCCAGCGGCGCTTGTTGTCTGGCTGCCCACAGCTGCCTGGCTTATTGTTCATATTGGCCACCATTGCCCCATCCCATGATTATGCCAGCAAGCCTGCCATATCTGATTTGATGCCCCTTGGGCTTCTGTTTTTTTATCTTTAGTGGAAAGGTTTCAGAGAAAGATGAGGTTAATGTTTTCAACCTAAGGTCTCCTCAAGGGGAGAGTCAGAGTAACACGTTTAACATTGAAACATGTTGTACAGGACGTACTGATGCAATAACCCACCCAGCAGGTGTAAATGTAACTGAAGCAATCTGGGTTTCATCCAAGAGGTGCATCTCGGCTTTGGACTCATTTATTTCACACCAAGGAATACTGCATTATTATGGGATTAAAGTACACCAGGACCAAAACACACACATTCTCCAAAATAACTTCCCATGTAGATTCACCGTACCATTATATAACACTCCCTCTTCTTCTTTCTCATCGTCTCACCATGTCCTGTCAAGATTGTGGCAGCTGCATGCAGTCGGTGTGAGGCATGGCGTGTGATGATGTCTTAAAGTCAGAGACTAGCTGTAGAAGCTTCCCAGCTCATATGAGATGCGTTGTTGACCTCAAAGCAGGACATTGCGACATTGAAGTGTTATCAGCCAATTTTGTGCATGTAATATAAATATAATTGCACTTAGCTCCTTATGCAGAGGTAGGGAATAACTTGTCTTTGAAAGACAATCAGCACCTTTATCAAGTTATTAAAGAGCTAGATAAACATTTGAAGGAAATATGAGTCCTTGCAAGGCCATAAATACGGATACATTATATAATGGTACCATATCAACATTACCAGCTGATATTAGACTTTTCTTATTTATTGGTATTGGTCAATATTGGATATTTAACTGTGCATGTTTTATTCACTATTTTTTACATTTAGATTACCTTTTACCATCATCTAATGTTAACAGTTATAAAATTATTGTTTTTAAAGATTAAGTTAAATGTCATCTTTAGCATTATCTCAGAATGAAGATTCATTTTTTTATACTGACATCATAATGCTTTGATGCCAAAAATAGTGGACTTTTGTTTTTATATCAATTTATTTTCCTTCAGACAAAACAGTGTAGAGTTTTAATATCGGCCATTTATAGACTATCAGCCATAACATAATTATTTTCATGTTGTTATTGGTCAGAATTGATATAACTATATCCATAATGTAAATTCAGATTCTTTTACTTATCTTAAATTACATTTCAGAGTTTCAGTTTGCTTTTTTTGCTGTTTTTTTGGCAGTTTTTCATAGTTAAATAAATGCAAGTTGGCTAGTCAAAAGTCAGTATGTAGGGTTTCTATTTGCACAACAAACCCTAACCAGAATGTTGGTGTAATACACAGCTTTGGAAGCATTGAAATTAAAGCTAATGCTACAAAACAAAAAATATTAAGTTTGTTGTTGTTGTTTTTTGTTGTTTTTTGGATAAGTAGATGGAAATTGTCTAAAATGGATAAGTACTTTCCAGCTAGTAGCTATTGCACCTCCAGGTCTGCACTTTCAGACACTATAATTCAATTTTGCTGGGCAGATTGTATAATCCAATGGCTGTTTGCTTCAAAGGCTGTTGTATAGGGCCACATTTTGGATATGCAGGGTTTTGCATCAAACTCATGCCAACCCATGAGTTACATTGTGCCTGATGGTTCCTTATGAACATTGTGGAACCTCATTGGAACATCATGTCCACCTCTTGACAATGCCTTTGGGGATTTGTTTTTTCACTTCTCAGCTTCCTCAGAGATGAGATGAGGTCTATGGATAATTGAGACAAGGTGCACCTCCCTCCACTCTAGCCCGGAGTTCATTATAGCAAATCTAGTGTGAGATATTAAGCGGCAACTTCACATCAAAGCTTTTAAAAGGCGTCACTAAAGCATATGATGCCCATAATACACCAGTGCCAGACTTTGATGTGTGCTGAGTAAAGATATTCCAATATTTTCGCTCCCAGCATGCTTGAAATATTCTTTTTATACATTCTCACTTAAGAGTGGAAGGGATGCAGCACATTTCCTCAGTTAATAAACATGACCTGCTATCTTGTGGAAGAGGCCAGTGTTTGCTTAGTTTTGGTCAGTTTAGCTTCATGGGCTTGGTTTGATGGACACCTCTCTTGTGTCTCTCCTTGAAGGTAATGGGTCGATGAAAAGCATACAAGTAAACAACCAGCTTCCCATTAGGCTGGCTGGGCTGGTGGCCGGGGCCAAGTATCGGTTGCGGGTGTATTCCCATGAGCACCACTCCATCAGCAGCGACTTTGTCACGTTCGAGACAGGCAGAGGTGAGGGGTAGCCAAGACACAAGGGAGGAAGAAAGGCTTCAACATGTGACTTTCTGAAGTAGATAAAACTACAACAAACTGTATTTTGTCATATTAACCGATGAGTTACTGTGACTGGTAACTTGTAGAGAAGGCTATGAGTTCAATTCCCAGGGAACAAATGGGGGGGGGGGTGTTAGCATTAAAGTTTAAAAAAGTGTAAATGTTATGATCATCGTTTATGCTCGCCAAGTATTTTGTGAGTTTAACTTTGAAGATCATTTTTCGAAGCTTCAGATGAATTATCAAACTTATTTTTCCAGCAGGATGCATATGTGCCTCAGGTGGTGTGAGCAAGAGGAAATCTCACAGCATTTTCTGTTAGAGCACGCTCAATAAGATATTGATCATCATGATAAGGATCCTTGAGCCGTGTAAATGTCATTTTAGGTGGGATGTTTTGCTCTGTTTTTCGGATATAGAAGATTGAGCTCATAATGATCCATAATCGTTATTGTGTGTTCCTCTCACTGTTCGATCCCTCTGTGATTTTCCACTCAAAAATGCCACTATTATCACGCCATTTTAGATGTTTTTGTTTATTATATTATATCATATTATAGCAGATGCTCTATTAATGCCCATGGTTTTGAAATTAAGTATTCGAGAAGCACATTAGATGCTTCAAAAGTTCAAAGGTTTGTGATCAGAATGTTTTATTTTTGTTGTTGTTGTTTTTGTTTAGAGAAAGAAAGAGAGGAATTATTTTTATTCCACAAAGAGGAATTAAATTGATCAAAAGTGACAGTAAATATATTTATAATGTTACAAAACATGTCTATTTCAAATAAATTCTGCTCTTTCTCAAACTTTATATTCATTAAAGAATAAAAAAAATGATTACACTTCATTTTACAGTACATTTACTTACAGTGTACTTCAGAAAGTACTGGTAATATAAGGTCACTATGAGTTAAGATTAGGTTTAGGGGTAGGTTCAGGGTTTGAACCTAGTTATTGTAATTACTATATTAAGTACATAGTATGTACATGCAGAGCAGGGCTGTAAAATAAAGTGCTTTCAAAATCATGGTTTCCACAAAAATATGGCCCACAACTGTTTAACGCTGATAATAAGAAATGTTTATTGAGCACCAAATCAGCATATTAGAATCGAAGGTCATGTGACACTTTGCCCCACATGAATAAATTAAAATATATTAAAATAGAAAACAGATATTTTTAAGTCTAATAATATTTCACAATAATCCAGTTTTTACTGTATTTTTTGATCAAATAAGAGCAGCATTAGTGAGCCTAAGAAACTTTTCCAAAATCTTACCAACCACAAACTTTTGAACGGTAGTGTGTGTCCAAAATCCTTTCAGTAGAGAACTGGAAATACACATGCAGCTAGTCCACCCTCTAGAATCACTCTCTAAAATGTAGATATTAAAAAGTGTGATTTTTGAAAAGGCGAGTATTTGATGATGTGGTTGAACCAAGCTGCTGGGTTTACTGGGTTTCCGCTTTCATCAGATAACTCTTTATGGAGAGAGCGCCCCGTGTGCTCTGATGTTATTATCAGGATGGGTAATTCAAATCCAGATCCACTCTCCGTTAATGTGTTTTTGATAAAGGATGGCTGTCAAATGACTCCTACCATGTTGCTGAAAGTCAGTGAGATTTATTAGGGTCTCCATTTGGTGTTACTGTGTTCAGCTGTTCTCCTTACTCGATAAATCATGCAGGAAGAGAACAAGGTTCTTAATCTGTAAGATGATCTGTGAGAGTTGATTTCTGCCATTCTTGCTTATGGGTATATAGTGTTACAAAACTTAAACATTTTATTCTGTGCCTCTTTTTCTCTTTCCCTCCTCTGTGTGTTTGTTTGTTAACAGCCTACAAGGAGACAGAAGATATCGCTACCCAGGGCTGGTTCATTGGGCTGATGTGTGCCGTCGCTTTGTTGGTTCTCATTTTGCTCATTGTTTGTTTCATCAAGAGGAGTCGTGGAGGAAAATACCCAGGTAAAGTCCAGCAAATACACAAGACATGTGGGATCACTTTCCATAAACCATTGTAATATATAAAAGCAGGGTTATTTATTTATTTATGGTGACAAATTAAACATATATATATATTTTATACATATTTTTATATATTTTTTTGTGTAAACTATGTGCATTTCTGTTAGCATACTTTTATTATGGTTACATCTTATCTAATCTAAATCTTTCTACTGTTAGTTTTTATGTACTACTGTTTTGTTTTTATCAGTGAGAGAGAAGAAAGACCTCCCCTTAGATCCTGTTGACCACAAAGACCAAGATGGATCCTTCGACTATCAGTAAGTTCTCACGTTCAATCACTTTTACCATTAAGACAAACAGCTATTAAGGATCTGGTATTCACAATATTGAACCTGTTGATGAATCACTTTGTTTTACCTATTACAGGTCCTGAACATAGCTCTCACCCTGCTGAGGGGAAAATCTTTCCTTTTAAACAAATATAACTACTAACCATTTAAACCAAATAAATACTAAATAACACATTTCTTAAACACCCCCAGAACATTTGTTGATGAGGCTTTTGCTTTACTTAAACAGAAAATAAGCTTGCTAGTGTGTTATGTGTCTCAGTTCACTGACCAGCAGCTGGAAACCAATGCACCAGATTCTCAGGAAACCATGGTTGCCATGGAGTTAAAAACTCTCCAGTGTGCATCTTATCACCATCCTTCCTCACCAGCATACTGTAAATGAGTCCTTCCCCTACAGTTCTACCTCTACTCTCTAAACCAGACAGATCTCATAACTTCATACCCTGCAGTGCCATAATGGCAGGAAGAAATCAGTGTGCAACTCTGAACAGGAGTTCACACTGCCCCAGCGAACACCAACATTCAGCGCTACTTTAATGTGTTACTTTATTATTATTTATATAGGCCTAATGTTATAGTATTTATTAATATTTTAAATTGGCTTATTTCTGATTTAGTTAACAAAAACAACATTGTTATTTAATTGCTTTTGTCGGGATCCGTTGGCATTTAAGGCAGTGTGAACCCTTAAAAAACTTCATCATTAGTCATCTTTTAAGTTGGTGTTGATATTACAATTTGGGTACAGAGAGTAAAGGGAAGTGTCAGTGAGGGTTTCAGTCAACGCATTATATGTCTGAACCAACATCTCTAGCTCGATAAGCTAATAATTGTTCATGTTACGTATGCAGTGTTAGGAAAGTACTGTAGCAACTCTTTTCAATTGGATAACAATATAAATTGTAATTATCTACTTTTTTGTTAGTGATTTTTTTAAATTTTGTTAGCTCCTTTTCAAAAAAAAGGTAGCTAATTAGCTTAACAAGCTAAATATAACTTCTCCAACACTGCACCAATGCTGAATACAGACATATCTGTAGAAGAGTACCAAGGATTTATTCAGTGTAATCCTCTAAACCACTAATTGAAAAACATGCTCCAACAGTTTGGACTATATCATTTTTAATAAAACCACTCATATGTCTCGGCAGTTTCATGATTAACAGCTAGTTATGTGATATTAAATGATTTGCCTTTTCTCAAAGCTGATTCTTTTTAAGGAGATCAGAGACCACTGATCTTCAGTAACTGATTAGCTTAGTAATGCTAAGATGTAAGTTATGCTAAGCCTTATGCAGCGGCACTAGTATTAACTTCTCTCTCCATCTAACGTGTGAATGATGTGGTTAACTCCATCTTCATGAACCCTTTTCTTCCCCCTCCTCTTTCAAATTGGCGGCTGGGTTGTTAAGGAACGAGAACAGGTATTTGGTTTCAGCACATCATCTCAGCCTGAGCATGTTATTGGTTAGCCTACTTGTGGATGGAAGAACAGGGACTAAAGCTGTGTTTGAGCTCTTCAAAGGTGTTAAACGTCTTGGTCCCTCTATTTTGGATGTAATTCAGTCATTTTTATGAAAGTTAACACACCTTGTCCTAACTAAACCCGATGCGATAAAGCAACTACTGCTAAAAGCCATCTGCTAGGTGTGGCTAGTAACAGGATGTTTTTAGATTTGTAAATATGTTGGGATCGGCTGTGATTGTGTGGCATCTTGCTATGGAAGCTTGGTTCTGCCATGGAATAAAAAAGGTAATTGTGACTTTTTATCCCACAATTTAAGTTTATATTAAAAAATTCTGACTTTATAAGTCATAATTTAGACATTTATATCACACAATTCTGAGAAAAGGTCTGATATTACCTCGCAATGGTGAGGAAAAAAGTCATCTAATATTTATAAACTCAAGTTTACATCTCACAATCTTGACATTTTTTCATAGAATTATGAGAAATAAACTTGCAGTTGTGAGTTTCATAGTCTGACTTGCTATATATAAACTCAGTTCAGGGGAAAAAAAGGAAGTTTTTTCCCCGTACTGGCAGGTTATCACAATTCTGAGACAAAAGTGAGACGAAACTGCTACTTTTTCTCTCACGATTCTGTCTTTTTTTTCCAGAACTGCAGTTTTGTCTCACTTTTGTCTCAGAATTGTGAGATAGAAACTCGCAATTGCAAGAAAAAAGTCATAATTGTGAGAGAAAAAGTTACAATTACTTTTATTTTATTCCTCTCTGGAAACTAGCTTTCATATCTTGCAGCATTTTTACTTTTAAAGGACCGCAAACTTGTCACATTGCACCTGGTTAGGACATGGTATAATCCAGTAAACGTCACCTTGAACCACTTACAACACTGCACTTATTGCATGGTTCATAAAAAGCCGTTCATCTCCATGAGTGAATTGGAATTTGGATTAAAAGCTTTGGCCTGAAATAAAATGTCAAGTACTGAAGCGTTTTATTCCCTCGTAAAATAATTTTGTCTCTTTATTATATATACTTTTTTATATATATAAAAAATACTAATGATACGCACGATTCATTGGTTTTTATTGTAAGGTTAATATTTTAAAAGTGTGATGTCAAGGTTAAATTATTTTGTCAAAAGGGAACCAAGTTTCTTCCTCCAATGTTTAACACCCTTGAAATGTTGTTCAATGGAAAGAGCAGTATACAAGATTCAGTGACAGGACAACCACGGTCAGATGCACAGAACATGCATGAAACATGAAAATGATTCTACTTTGTTCAGGAAACTCAGCTGAATGTAAATTTGCATGCAAGGCTAGCAAAATGTATGGTTTTTCTGTTCATTGAGTCTATGATACCCTTTGGCTTTCAGAATTTATAATGCATTTCCTAGAATCTGAGAGGAGAGTCTGTTGGAGATCAGAGCCCTTGGGTTTTGTCAGTAATCTGCATTCAATGGGATGTCACATCTAGAAAATAAACAAAAAGCTAACAACAGAATATTTGCTGAAGGCTGTTTATAATTATGTTCACTGCATCATTTTCTTTTTCCTCTTTGACACAAATGTTTTGTTTTATTCATTATTTTTTCTCACTTTTTCTCCCTTAATCGTTTTTTTTTATTCTTGGGTGTTTTCCATCCTGTTGGTCCAATGAAGGTCTCTTGAAAGGGAAAGGTATGGAAAGAGCTGCACTAATTTCATCTGCCTTTGGACTTCTCAGTAATGAACTAAAGCATTTTTTGCCTTGAATTTTTGATTTTAATCGATTAATACATGTCCTTCTCCTTTAGTATTGATAAATGATTGAGCATTAGATGCATAACATTTATTTTGACAAACTCATATTCTTCTATGATTTTCCTGTCCTTCTAAGAGGATTCATTGTAATAGCACTAACCCTATTAATGAATTTAATTTTTTACGACTGTAAATGTAATGCATTAATGTAGTGCAAAATGGAAAAATAGTATTTATTTCTAAAAAATATATAGTAATATGCTATATTTACATAATATTATTAATCTGCATTTCATGTAATTAATTTTACATTTTTAATTGACTGACAACCCTGTTTTTACATTCTTTCAAAAGTGATGTACAATATAAAATGCATTTCTCTCATTGAAAATGAGTTTAATCTTGGAGGTGAAAAGTAGGTGATATTGTGAGTTTGAGGGCTGATCGATTAAATCAAAAACCCATTTTCATTATTCCCTGAAATCTTGCTGGTGCAGAGAATGTGTTTGGTGGGGAAAAGCAAGATTTCCTGAATGTGCCTTATTGAATCTAAAGATAAATGACTAAACAACCATGAATTTCCAGTTGTCATGGTGCATGCACAGAACCGTGTCATCTGGTAATATCATACTACTTAAACATTTTTTATGAAACATCAATGCCTTTTTTTTTTTAGAGAGGGAGTGAGAGAGGATATATGCTGTTGGTAAAAGCATTTTTATGACCCATGGAAATGGATAATATCATGGAGCCTGGTTGTAAACCTTGTTTTGTGTGGGGACAAAGCAGTTCATTTACAATTTTCGATTTAACAGCCTATCTGTAAAACAGTTTACAACAAGGTCTATGGATATTACATGAAATTAAACATGGACCTTTGTGCTAAGTCAATAGTTTTTAAGATCTGATAGGTGTTTTTGTTTTCTGTTTTCCTGGTGCTTCTTGGTTGATGTAGGTCCCGTCCTCCAATGCATGACACTATTACCCCCGAGAAGAGGTCTGTTTTAATATAGAAGTCGCATGTGTTTGGGCATGCACACGATGGGGGATAAAAGATTTACCTGCGATAATGTAGAGCAATGAATAATTCATAGCCATGACATCATTTATAGAATACAAAGAGCTGAGAGTTTGTCTTTAGATTTGTGGTTCTTCCACCTAGAGAGTTTTTTTCTCCTTGATGTTTCTCAAATGGAAGATGCTAAATGTTTTTCTCCACATGGTTTAGTTGCAATCAATTTTTTATTTTTTTTTATTTATTTTTTTTTACATGGAAGAAAAAGCAAAACTGTCAGGAATTCTAATAGTCTAGTAGTCAGATTTAGATGCCACATATCTGGGAAATAGGATTCTGACATTTAAAATTTTCATTTGCTGCATTTCTTCTATATTCAAATGGCAAAAGCATCAAATACCTTTAGGGAATTTCAAAACTCTTGACTTTTTTTGGTTCACAGCCACCATTATTTACAGCAATGATTTTTATTTTGCTCAGGTATGTGGTCATTTTTTAGCCAATCAACTACAGAGTAGACATCAATATATATATATATATATATATATATATGAGAGAAAGAGAGTGAGAAACGCTACCAATCAAAAGTTTCAGACCAGTTAAAAAAAAAAAACTGAAAAACTGTTTAACATTGATAAATCGAAATGTTTACTGAGCTGCAAATCTTAGAATGATTTATGAAGGATCATGTGACACTGAAGACTGTAGTAATGATGCTGAAAATTCAACTTTGCCATCACAGGAATAAATTACGTTTTAAAATCTATTCAAACAATAAAAACATTCTTTAAAATTCACACTATATTTGACAATATTTCTGTTTTTACTGTAATTTTGATCAAATAAATGCATCCTTGGTGAGCCTATAAAAAAAAAAACTTTTCAAAAAAATAAAGAACTTATCAACCCAAACTTTAGAATGATAGTGTTACGAACAGCTCTGAGACTTGGGTTGATGATCCAAACACAGCTTTCAGGGGTCAACAATCCAAAAGAGCAACACAGGTAAAAGGGTAATCCAGAAAACAGGCAGAGAATCAATAACAAGAAACCAGGATAATGCTCAGAAATGCAGTGTAACAACACACAAGACTTCACCAAGACTGACAGAAAACACAGGGCTTATATATAGATAATGAGACACATCTGAATGTAATGAACCATAATGGGATATTGGAAATGCAGTTCATAAAGTGGGAAAGGAGACAGAATGAGTGCCCTTTGATGGCTATCATAGACACTCCAGCTGGCAGGCGTGACAGGTAGTATATAAAATAAATCATAATATATTTTTTTTAAAAAAACAATCACAACCTCTGCCATAATTTAATGAAAGTATTTGTGAGTTGCTTGTATTGATTTAATCATATTACATGCCTACTTTTGAATGGTTGTCTTTAGAGAAACATGCTTTTGCAGCCAAATGGTGTAGTTATGACATCTACCAGCAGGGGCTAACCGGTTTATGCTAACCAGCCGAACCTTCATCCCATGTTATGTTCTAAATCTTTTTTTCTTTCTTCCTACAGCAGCGACGAAGACAATAAACCATTGCAGGGCAGCCAAACGTCCCTGGACGGGAACGTAAAAGAGAGCGACGACAGTCTTGTGGACTATGGTGAAGGAGGGGACGGCCAGTTCAACGAGGACGGCTCCTTCATCGGCCAGTACACAGTTAAGAAGGACAAAGAGGAGACGGAAGGAAACGAGAGCTCAGAAGCCACGTCACCCGTTAATGCCATCTACTCTCTGGCATAGCACCCAGAAAAGGGCAAGGCGCCCCCAGCAGGTTGGAGGGTGCCACTACACGCATAAAAATAAATATATATATATACAGAGAGTATTACGAGTTTTCACATAGAACGCACTGGAGTGCATGATCCTTCTGAACAAGGGATGGGGAGCCAGCCGGTGTTCGGAAACCTTTGAGGCGTCCCCATGCCCCACACAGACTTTAGTGTGCCTTTAGGGCGACGGGGCGGACTTTTAAGCTTTTTGTGTGGCTTATGCTCTTCTTTTTTTTATTTTGGAAATCTTTAATCTGCCCCTTCCTCCTCCTATTGTAGCTAGCATCAAAGAAACGGAGATACAAGCACCAGATCTGTGACATATCAACTGTGTGTCGACTCAACTGCAGAACGTCGGCAAATACGTTTATCATATTGATATTGCTGCAGTGAATGATCCTTTTTTTCACCGCAGATAGATGCGTCCAAAAACATGAAATCTGTATACAGTGCTGGCACGGTTTGCTGTGCTTTATAAAACTATGCACTATGTATTATCATTATCGTGCTTTTGGGTTAATATTGGACGTTAGAATCTCATGTTTCCTTTTTTATGCTGACTTTTGCAAAGAAAAAAAACCATCTAGTCCTGGGTATGTTCTTTTATATACCCGACTGGACTGGTCATGCTCTCATTTGCTGTTGCTCTGTTAATATATTTTCACTGGCTGCAACTATAAAATGCCACCAATATTTATAGGCCGAGGTTAGATGGCGTCACATGTAAATGAAGAAAAAAAGCATTATTTTGAAGCATGGTAGTATTTTAGCGCAAAGGACAATGGAGAGGTTGTAATACCAAGAGTTAAATACACAATAATATATTCATTTTTTTATAAGACTTGCTTTATATAGTCCTCAAAAGAGAATAATGATGATGGAATTGATTTGTTTTTCATTCTTTCTTTTTTTAAATCAGCTTGGTGGTGAGTTCGGTGTCCGAATAAATATATTCAAGGAGTCTGAAAAAAGTTTGGGGTGCATCAATACATCAGTGGGTTTTCATTTTAGGATTTCTAGACATGAATAACTCAATATAGCCACTGAGTACAGTAAAGAGAAGTGTAAATATTGTTTGGGGTTGATCCAGTGTTCGTTCGCGGCTGAGACACTGCCCTGAAGACATGCCACTGTAACTCACACACTACTACCATACATTCTGCACAACTATGTACTTATTGTGAGGTTCAAAAGTCTGAGGCTACGTTGAAAATCACCTGGAAATGAATAACATTTTAAGATTTTGAAAAATGTAAACTAAAAATTGGTGTATTTAAAGTCAAAATTCTTATTTTAATGGACTATTGCCGTGTTTATTATTAATGACATATCTGTGCACATATTTTTTTTAAATTCATGTGCCTTTTTGTAATCAATTCCCAATGGGCAAAATCAGGTCCCTCTTCAATTTTTTTTTCATTAGAGAAGCCATTTTACTCGGATATTCGTCACAATAGGGAAGAAAAGAAAATTTTCATGCTGACTTTAAAGGGTTATTTCACCCCAAAATGTAAATTCTGTCATTAATTACTCGCCGTGATGTCGTTCCAAACCCGTAAGACTTTCGTTCATCTTCAGAACACAAATTAAGATATTTTTTGATGAAATCTAAGAGGTATATGACTCGTCCGTAGACAGCAATAGCCTCCACTTGAAAGGTCCAGAAAGGTAGTAAAGACATTGTTAAAACAATCGACGGGACTGCAGTGGTTCAACCTTAATTTTATGAAGCGACGCGAATACTTTTTGTGCTCAAAAACAAAACAAAACAAAAATAGCAACTTTATTCAACAATATCTTCTCTTCCGTGTCATTCTCCTGCGCTTTTTACGAACACCGGCTCCGCGTTGGTCGATGATGTACACGTGAGCAGCACGTCGTATGCGTGCCGACCAATAAGAGTCGCGTTCTGACGTAGAACCCAGAAGATATTCTCAAACTTAAAATGTTTTGCTGGTAATATCAAAATAAAGCTAATGCATTTTCACTATAGTGAGCTCAAACTTTTGGACCCCTCTACATATTTATCTTGATTTTATTTATAAAAAATAATAGGGACTAATATATTAATAATTTATTGCTGCACAACAGCTATTTGGAGTCTGACCTGTGATTTTAGCACATTGTGAAAGCTTCTCTGTGTAATGTAGGATGAAAACATACGTCAGAGGTCAACGATCATGTTTGTGGCAATGTAAAATAATGAAATGTGATGTCACCATTAAAGGGAGTATGTCTTATTTGTTAATTGTGCTGCTCTTTTTAGTATTAATGTCATTTCACTGCTATTGTGTTAATATATTAGAATTTATTTAATGTAATTTCTACATAACATAAAATGGAAATATTGTGTATTTATTTTTCTCCAGTAAGGCCTTGATCATCGTGTAAATATAAATTTTTGGAGCAGGTTTACTGTGTTGCAGTAAGTAAAAAAAAAAAAAAAAAAAAAAGCTTTTTGGTGCATCCCAAAATGGAAGACTCCGTGCACAGATTTGGATTTGCGTTCAGCCAGTGGTCTTGGGTATTTGAATGAGACTTGGTTTTGTGTCCTCTCATTTTAATTGTATTTAGGTGACATCGTTTGTCCCAATTTTGCCTGGCTGACACCGTCAATAACGATGTAAATAGCAAATGCTGTAGAGTTGTACCATTGTAGCATTCTGCACTGAGGATGATACCTTTTTGTAAACAACATTTGAATTGTGTTATGCAAGAGAAAATGGTTTGTCATTTCTTGTTCATGAATAACTGCACCACAGGCTCCCATAATGCCTTTCACCTGTGACACGGCCCAGGGCTGAATATCAGGTCGTAACTTCCTGATCGGGATGCGATGTCCTATACCATGCCTTCGCAGCAAAGAAATACTTGTTAATGAAATTCGTTGGATCCGTCAGATCTGCTTTCTCTCCATTATACCTCAAAGCAATACTCTCCTCGTTTGTCATTCGCTGTTGTTTTCTGCACAGTAGGCGTAGTCTACCAACTATTATTTGAGCAAGTAGAGACTTACATGCACAGATAACTCTTTAGACGACACGTTGTGGTGTGTTCGCAGACTGTAGACAGTCTAACAGTTTAACATCAAGGCAATTCAAAGTCGGCTTGACCCTATTTTGTCCAACCTTGCCTTGAACTTCTGCAGCCACTTTTATCTTCTTCGCAGATTGTTCCCCCCCGTCCATGAATTGTAATGGACTGGCTATGTTCATAAAATATATACAATTATATATTTGTTGGTATATTGCTTATTCTGTCTTTCTCCCAATGTTGGATCATTTGTGTACTCATTGACTGGTAACATTCATAATCTAGTATCCATTAAACAAAGAGGACAATAATTGCCACAGCTGTTCACGTGACACATTTGATTTTTAAATACAGCAAAACCATATATATGTTTATTATTATTATTATTATTGTATTTTTAGCCATTTGTGCATCAGATCAGCTTTTTTAAATTGCTTATGCAGGTTAACAGTGTTTTTTTTCTGTAAACCTGGCCATAGGAATGGTCAATCATTATTGTTCACCATGTATGCGTGTATGACGAGATGCTGCAACTTAATCTGCTCGAGACGCCTTTCTTTATAGTAAAGCTGTGTCATTTTCTCAACCTTCTGATCTGTCCTTGCCTCTCATTACTAAATAGTTCTTTCACTTTTTTTGGTTTGTGGTACTTCGTATAACTATTCAACTGTTTGGAACGACAATGTTTTTTAAATTCCAGTTTCTGAATTTGAATTAACGTAGCAAACAGGATGCACACTTGTATATTAAATATAAAAATGTATTTATATATATATAAATATATATATATATTTGCATCAAGAGGTGCATCAGTTTTTGATCAAGATCTTGTATTGACAAAGCAAGAGGTGAGCACTCTTTAAAGTCTACTCCAGCACATCCCAAAGTCTTTCAATGAATTTAAGGTCTGGACTCAGGTGCCAGTCCATGTGTGAAAATGATTCTTCATGCTTCCTCCCAACCATTCTCTCACAGTTTGAGCCTGATGAATCTTGTCTTTCCCATCCTGTAATATGGCCACAATACGTCTTCCTAACTGGTTGTTTAAAAGAAAAGCTACACATTAGGGTTAGAAGAAATGTTCTCAAAAGTTTAACATGTTGGGAACATTATAATCACAGCAATAATTATCCAATCATAGACTCTTAAGTAAGCGATACCTTCTATATGTGTGCATATAGGTGCATTCACGTCATGTTCAAATGAAACTTGTAAAAAGCATTCAAGTCCTTGTAGAGCTTATAATTACAGCTTGTAAGATGGAACATTTCTGAGAGCTTCTACGTGTACCACATGACCACTGTACCACCTGATCACTGCAGATTCATAGGCATAGTGATAGTGTCGTAATAGAAATGGATAATTCTAGTACAAGAACAGCTCCAAATAGAACATCACGAGCTGTCATCTCGAACCTATGGTAATTACAACAGCATTATACATATATATATATATATATATATATATATATATGTATAATGTATATATATACATATATATATATATGTATATATGCTCTGGAAAAAATTAAGAGACCACTGCAAAATTATCAGTTTCTCTGGGTTTACTATTTATAGGTATGTGTTTGGGTAAAATTAACATTTTTGTTTTATTGTATAAACTACTGACATTTTTCCCAAATTCCAAATAAAAATATTGTAATTTAGAGCATTTATTTGCCAAAAGCAACAACTGGTCAAAATAACAAAAAAATATGCAGTGGTCTCTTAATTTTTTCCAGAGCTGTATATATATATATATATATATATATATATATATATATATATGTATATATATACACACACACACATACATTATATATTAGATATATGCAATGAATCATGATTAATCAATTTGACACAATAAATTCTTACTGCTTATTGATTCTAAATAAGGTATTGTAGTGGTTATTTTTAGGTATAGGGTATGGTTCAAGGAATTTACAATATGATCATGCAGATTAAGGCATTAATATGTACTAATAAATAGCCAACATGCTAGTAATATTTCTGCTAGTGATGGCAATTTCAGCCATTTTTTATTGAAAAAATGCAACCTTGGTGATCGTATGAGACTATCCATTCATCCACCCACAATTAAACTGACCTCCAAATCTGTGTGAATATCAATGTGCTATTATTTTTTTATCATTTTATTTTTTGCAATATATACGTTTACTCTTCTATGGAAAGGCAAAATGGCACCAAACAGTATAAAGTAGGCCTAAAACATTGAAACAAAACACCTGAAGTTATCTATTCTACAGAAGTTAAACAATTACTTAATTTTCAGGGTAAGCAAATTAAAAACAGTGTAGATCTCTATTCATCATTCTCTCCAGTAAACGGCCCCTGGTTACACTCTACATATCACTGAGCCGCAGCTCTTCCCATTGATTTTTCTCATATCCGGATGACCACAATGACTTCCACAGCTTAATGTAGCCGATACGACTTCTCGCTTTTACTCAGATGGCAGGAGGCACAAAAAAAACAACTGGTGAAATTAATAACAAGCCTGTGACGATAAATCTGTTGTGGATCCAGGAAAGAGTGCACCTCAGACATATTTTATTTAGGAGAGATGAATACATTTTGCCTTGACCCCACTGAGACTGGTAAATATTAATGCCCTCTGCCTTCCGCCGTCTGAGAGAAAAGCCAGGCCTTTTAAACACCTGTCACATATATCTCTCACAGACACCATTAGCTAAAATATCAATGGCTAGAGCTTCAAGCCACCTTTCAGTACTAGATAGGATTCTGTAATTACTTCTTTAAATAAATGGGTTTAAGTTACTCTCTTAATGTGGGTGCACTGACAAAGTGCAGTCGAATGATTCATGTGAAAGCGTGGCACAACATTAACCTGAAATTGGTTTTAATTAAATCAAAGTTAATTAATGAGGAATTAAATGTTAGCTAAACAGATTTTTGTTCAGCTTTATGCAGTTTGGCATGCTTGAGATTCCCTTTAGAATCATTGTTGCCCATTTGATAGCTTCAGAAACCCCGAAAAGATGCTCATAATCTTCAGTCCGTGAACCCTAGAGAGATATCAAAAGATTATGGGACTGATTTGATGGGCAGATGGTCCTGTTGTATACAAGCTCATGCCAGTCGTCACATTTCAACCCGTCCGGACTGTCCAGCCAGGTTTAATCATTCAGAGTGCCCTGCGTTTCAAGACACTCCTTAATTTAGTTTTCCCTCCATCAAGGAGCTAGACTTCAGATACCGTGGCCAAAAATCTGATTGATTCATTTTGCCAATGCAGACGGTCTTGTCGTGGTGTAGTGTGCGTCTAATAATGGAATTGAAACCATGATTCAGTTTAATTCGCACTGCAGACAGACGAGTGAACTTCTGAGCAAGAAGCTCTTCACCAAACAAAATATTTATAAGCAACGAGAAGCTGCTAAATACCTATATCACATCAAAATGCATTAAAAAATTTAAGCACACACGCTAAAATCAGGGTTATTATAATAAAACTATTTTTTTAAACAATTGTTAACTGAAAGCTGGAATAAAATATAAAGCTAAACTAAATGATAAATTAGAAATGTTGCCTTGGCAATAAATTGAAAATAAATTTAAGTAAATTATTAACTGGAAATAAATAAAACTAATAAATTAAACCTAAAAAGCAATATGTATGTATGTGTATATATATATATATATATATATTTATTTATTTTATTTTATTTTTATTTTTAAATGACAAAAGTACATAACAAAAATTAAACAAAAATTAACATGAAAACTAATATTATAAGCTAATTCAAAATATTAACAAAACTATTATTAACATAAAAATAACACTGGCTATAATACGTCAAACAAATTCCAATACAAAATATGCACACATAACCGCATATCTCACATTTCTACAATTATAACCACTAATAAATAAATTAATAAATATTTTTTGTTTATTTGTTTATATATTTATTTATTACTTTATTGTTAGTATTTTTAGTTCGTTCATTTTAGTGTTAACAAATACAACAAACATGAAAATAAATAAATACATATCAATTAATTTACCCATAATCAAATAATTAAAAAATAAAAAAACAATAATTTATTAAAATAAATATTTTAATGCATATAGCTTACATATAGACCTTTTAAGTATATTTATACATATATTCATAGGATTTATTTATATTTTGTATCGACTTCTGAACATGTATGCAAGTAGTGTAAATACTCTAATGTTAACATCAAAATAAAAATATGCGCATCTCAAACCCTGCTAACGTGTGTTGTAAAACAGACATATACACTTACTTAAACTGAACACAGCTTTCAACTCATCCATGCTCATGACGCTTTAGTGAACCCATTTGTGTTTATTGATTATTCTGTTAGTGAACCGTATTTCACATGACATCAGGCTAACTGTCCACACAGTAAACTGCAAACATTAGCTCTTTGCGTCTTTATAAGGGCAATAAAATCATCAATAACGCTGTTCTGCAAAGTCGACCACTTCGAAGACGACAGTTGTTAAATCATAAATCGTAATTATATTATCAAAGAATGAACATCACGTTGTAGCAGGCAAGGCTGGATTTAATTGTGTAATTCTCCTTTAAAAACTCCAGTTGGGATGAGGAGTGTGAGTGTTAGTCAGTGTCCAGCCATGTCTCACAGCCACCTGCAACTTCAAAGGTGAAGACAGAAAGACTGTCCGGTCTCTTCTGAGACTGCCATGTTTTTTGTTTTTTTGCCCAGCTCTTTGCTTTCTGGCAAAGAGTCAGTGGGGTACTGAGACCACGGAGCTTCGCTGACAGCTAAGCAGCTTGACGTCCATCATCAAAGTTATGCCTTATGATTCGTCAGTTGTGCTATTAGCTTACTGCTCTGGGGTTTTAATAAATATTGAGTTTAGACAGGGTCACATGCAAGCAAAAAGTGTGGTACTGCTCTTTTCATCTGCATCATTTCATAAGAAATTAATTATTTTATTCAGCAAGGATGCATTTAATCAAAACTGTCAATAAAGACATTTATATTGTTACAAAAGATTTCTATTTTAAATGAAAGCTGTTCTTTTGAACTTTCTATTGATCAAAGAATCCTGGAGCAAATGTATGATGGATTCCACAAAAATATTAAGCAGCACAACTGTTTCAAAACTGATAATAATAAGAAATATTTGCGCAGCAAATCTGCATATTAGAATGATTTCTGAAGGATCATGTGACACTGAAGACGGGAGTAATGATGAAAATTCTGCTTTGACATCACAGAAAAAAACCCATTTTAAAATAGATTAAAATATAGAATAGTTATTTTAAATTGTGATAATATGTCATAATATTACTGTTTTTACTGTATTTTTCATCAAATAAATGCAGCCATGGTGAGTATAAGAGACTCCAAACTTTGGAATGGTCAAAAATTCCATTATTCAGAGCAGTTAAATATTTTATATTTAATATTGGCAAATTTCTATATATAACTGAATATTTTAAAGGATTATATGGTGAATTAGGTCACTTTTGACTATCTTAATTCACCCATGTTTTTGTTACTACAAAATTCTGTAGTTGCTTATCATGTGCTCATAACTTTTATGTATGATATAAGACAATGAGTCTAAAAAATATATGACATGCTTTATACAACACATAATAAGTGCCAGTCATCAGTCAAAGCCCCTCCTACTCTGATGACATCACTCAGCCAGATACACTTCAGTTAAATGCATATGGAAAAGTAATGCCAGCTCTTTTAATAAGGGTGTCAGACCACAGAAATGAGGTAAGGGTCGCACAGTCACTCTGTGGAGCTAATACCATTTTTCGGTGTCACAGAAAAACAAATAGGCCTACCAATCGCTGCTGCTGTGTCTGGTTTGTCCTCTACACCAGAAAGACTATAAACATGCCTTGTTCTCCAACACTTTCCTTCGGTCTCTCTCAAAAACTTGACCAATATTGATCCTCACTGATGGACGCAGAGCTGTCTGTCAGGTGACATCTGTTCCAGCCTCTGTGGCCTGTCACAGTGTTCAATCTCTCTGAGTGCACCATATGCAATTGGTCATTCTCTAGTCCAGTAAATTAAATCGCTGCTTTGTGTGTGTGTTTATTGTGTTTGTGTGGCATTCATTAAACACAATGTCACTTTAGATATATCCACTACAGATATGGGTCAATGACATCACAGTCATTGTTTGTTTGTTTTTTGTCTGGATCTGAAGATACATTTAAAAAGTAATTCAAACAGACAATGACTTGAACAAACATCTTCTATGTATTTGTTTGTTTGTAAGAGAAATGGGCCAAACCAACTTTTTGTAACTACTTTGGAATTATCTTTTTAATATTGTGGTAGCACTTTATTTTACAGTCCTGTTCCCCGTGTACATACTATGTACTTATTATAGTAATTATAATAGATTACAACCCATGTAGTTACCTTATATTAACCAGTACTTTCTTAGGTAAGTATAGTGTAAGTACACGTAAGTGCATGTACTGTAAAATAAAGTGCAACCAATATTATATATCCATTAAGAAGAGAGACACTTTTGACTTTTGTTTATAAAAAAATAAATTATATATATATATATATATATATATATATATATATATATATATATATATATATATATATATATATATTAAAATTAAACTGCCCTCTAAATCAGTGTGAATGTCAATGTGGTATTATTTTGTTTCATTATTTTATTTTTTGTAATATATATGTTATATTATGAAATCTCTTCTATGAAAAAGGCAAGGTACTTCTACAGAAATGCATATTTATTATATATTTATTGATATTCATTATTCAAAAATAATATATATATATGTATATAAGAAAACCAAAACAAACACAAAGATTGCATTTCTAAGACTTTTCTAAGGAGTTTTTCTATTTTAGGCATTTACTCTTTCAACTTACTAACAGAAAACAATCATATCATCATTTTTCCACCTTCAAGTACATAAATAAAGGAGAATAATTAAAGAAATTAGGAAGCTGCCAGAGATTCCAGGGATACTTGTGATAAATGCATCTTTCTACCTTTCAACATTAATCAGGGACATGTGACATTTGTCACCCACTGATCATTTATCAAGGAGGAAAAACAAAAAGCAGCCGTGAGTAATCTTATTACCGTTCATTTGTCAAATGGGCCTGGTCTGAACGTCAGGCGGCACTCTGTGCTTAAAAGCTACAGCTTCCATCACTCATCAAGCTCTCAATAATTAATGTCACTTACGGCATCTGACCACAGAGCAGTAGACCAATACAACAGTAATGCCATGCATGGAGGAGCGGAGTTTTCCGTCCTTCTGTCTGTCCATCCAAACATCCATCCTTTCAAAGCCACGTCTGCGGTGGGAAGTGGGAGAAGGGGGTTTCTGGTCCCTGAGGCCAAATGAAAGCAGATCAGACTGAACAGCCCCAGCTGGCACAATGGGTGGATGCCACTGGAAGTCAATTAGCTCACATGTCACAGAGACACACCTCCCTCCCCCTTTCTTCACTAGTCCCATCCTTGACAGTGTGGTGCCATGGGTGCCTTTGCCACTGAGCATGAAGAAATGAAGAGTAACTAATCACCCCACTGAAAGGAAGGGGGTCCAAAATAAATACATATGCTATTAATAATTCATTTAGGGTCCTCAAAGTCAGAGATATTAATCTTTCAAATACGCATTTCATTACTTCTGCTGTCATCTGGTGTTTTCTAAGTCAGCAGATAATTGGGTTTTCTAATGTGAGTCGCCGTTATTTATTTCTACTCGTTTCATTATTAAACTGCACATTAAATTCTTTTCATAATTTTCTGTGTAAATTATTTTTGTCGACTGTAACGAAACAGGCGATACAAACTGGGTAATAGTTCATTATTGTACAGTGGCTCTGAAATATTAAAATTCTGCTTTATCAGAAAGTATCCAAAGGTAATAAAACATGATAGGCAAGTTTGTAAGTTCATGGTGCCAGATGAATAATTTTGGTCACCTGTTGGGTTGAATATTGAATATAAATAGAGAAATAAGAAGTGTGCTCATTTATTTAACCCTCACGTGGCAGTCAAAAATGACACCATTTTTTTATTATTTCAATTAAATTAATATTTTAGTTCAAAAAAGTTTTTTATTTGATATTTTGTATTTTATGGTACTAAATTATATTTATGGAACAGTTATGAATCAATTACCTATTAACCACTTTTTGAGCATAGATCTGAATTAAACTGTCGTAAAGAAGACACTTGGCAGATTATTGAGAAAAAAGTTTAAAAATACTATTTGTACTAAAAAGTTACAAAAATACCAATTTTAAATTTTATATGAAATATATATTTTCCAAAACATGTTTTACTCTAAAACTGTGAGAAAATCAAAACCATGAATCTAAACAAGTTGTACTCCGTTTGATGTTGATATCTCAAAAAATGGGCTTTCAGTAAGATTTTGTTTGAGCACAGTACCAAATGTTTCCACTAGATGAAATTCAGCTCCCATTTTTGACCGTGAACAATGCAAGTGTGATTTTATTTTTTTTTATAATCAAGCAATATAAGTGTGACCATTTAACCTTTTCGAATCATAGCCATGATTGTGATTGTGTGTGTGTGTGTGTGTGTGTGTGTTCACATAGCAAGTGCCAAAACCTTTACCAAGTTTCGTACCATTCCAAAGAGTTTAAACAAAACAAACAAATAATCAAAAAAACCCAAAAAATTATTTGGTCAAAAATTACTGAACAGCACCAGAGGGTTAATCAACTGTAAATACAGTAATATAGTGAAATAATATTAAAATTTAAACTGTTGTAACTGGTTTCTATATTAATGTATTTTAAAATGTAATTCATTCCTGTGGACAAAGCTGAATTTTGGTGCTCAAGAAACATTTCTTATTATCATTACTGTTGAAAAAAAAGTTGTGCTGCTTATTATGGATACTGTTATACATTTTTTTCAGGATTATTTGATGAATAGAAAGGTCAAAATAACAGCATTTATCTTAAATATAAATCTTTTGTAACATTATAAACAGTGTTGGGGAAAGTTATTTTTAAAAGTAATGCATTACAATATTGTGTTACTCCCAATAAAAGTACTAGTTACTTTTTATGAAAAATAATATTACATTACTTTTGTGTTACGTTTTCTCACCCAGGCCGGGCTTGCTTGTTTGTTTTTTAATTACAACACATAAAAGTTCTATTTTTGGAAAATGTAAGCCTCAGGCTGAAGGAAATGCATATTTACACCTGTACAGTAGAGGGCGCAGTTCAAACAAACCTTTCAGCTGTGCTGCCATTATTCTGGATTAAAGAAGAATAGGATACAGGAGGACGAAGTTCAACACCCTTAATTAATTTTGCTTATTGGTTGAATTAGATCATTGAAAGTCAGCAGAAAAGATAATAAATCATAAATGAGATTAAATACATAACGTATGTATGTGTAATTTAACATAGTTAATTATTACAGGTTTACGTAAAATTCTAAAATTGCTTTTCGCACACAACACCTCTGCACTTTATTTCTCTCAACATGGGGACAGGAGAGCTGTCAGTCAATAAACGTGAAAAAGTAACTTGGATAATTTGTTGTAAATTGAAAAAGTAACTTTACTAATTACTTGAAAAAAGTAATCAGTTACTTGTAATGCGTTATACCCAACACTGATTATAAATGTATATACACTTTTCATCAACGTAATTCACCCTGACTGAATAAAAGTATTTTTTTCATCCAAAAAAAATCTTAATGATCCCAATCATTTGAATAGTATTGTACTAAAGTACAGAAAAAATCGAACTCATTCTCCAGCTTTACTCTTTCTAACATGTAGCTGTCAAGACAAGTGAATTCAAGTAATATGCGTGGAAAGCAAGAGCATTCTGCACTTCTGTCAATCTCGTTAATCGTCTCGCACAGGGGTTCTTTTATCTCGGCATCTGAGCCACGTCTCTCCTCTGGATACGCGCTTCATAGAGCTCGCACATCACTTTCATCTGCAGAGCTTCGCGCATGGCGCCATGCTGAAAAGAACTTCATCCCAGTCTACAATTAAAAGTCTTCTGGTTGATATCAGGAAAAGGGCGTCTGGCCCTGTTAAGGTCGAAGATCATTTAGAAAATGGTCGATGAGCTGAGGTTTGGGCCAAGACCGACGTCAGATAGACACAAAGCAGCTGTCTTGTCACAAAGCGGTGTCACCTCCAGGCTTCTGAGGACCTCCAAAAATGTCAGCCTCCCCAGGAAGATCAGCCAGCAGACAAGAGATGATAGCCATCTCTCCACCCCCCTTCTCTGATGGATCAATGGTCCTGCTCTCTCATATTCTCTCTATCTAGATAATGGGGCTTAATGGGTCATGTCCCATGGGATTCATCCACTGTGATAAGAGCTGAGGGGTGTGGGCTGTTTAGGGTCCGGGTGGCTCATCTGTTGTGGGTCCACTCCTCCTGTGGCCATCACTGAACTGTCCTTCTTTTCATGTCAGATTGATATTACATTTTCAATACGCATATCAGGACCGAAGAATTAATCAGACTCGAATTACATATGCAACCATCTGCACATGCTGCTTCAAATGACAAAGATTAATTCTGTTTGCATGGCTAATTTTGTAATCTATCTAGAGCTCAGTATGAACACACATTACTCTACAAAAGATTTTGATTATAGCCCATTGTGTTTCCTGGAACCTGTGTTCAAATGAAGAAAGTCAAGTGAGCCTTGAGTTATTGGAGTTGCTTTGTTCCCTAAGGTAAATGATGTGAATATATTCTTGTACAGAAAAGTTTCTGTTTTTTCTTTTTCTTCAAATATTATTTTATTATAATTATTATTTATAATAATTTATATAACAACATTTTTTATTACTGCATTCATAATTATTTCTTATTTACTGTAATTATGCACTTTAATATGACTATGTCTGATAATTCAAATTTAATAATTTTTCCCCCAAAAAATGTCAACTCTCATTAATTTGCAACTACGTCAATTAACTTTAACTAAAGTATTATAGACTGTTAGGTTAGGATAATTTGTACTTTTAAAGGATTAGTTCACTTAAAAATGAAAATTACGCCAAGCTTTACTCACCCTCAAGACATCCTCGGTGTATCTTCTTTGTTATATTATCTATCTTCTGAGTTATATTAATAAATATCCTGACACATCCAAGTTTTATAACGGCAGTAAAGGGGACCAATGAGTTTGAAGCTCAAGAAAGTGCATCCATCCATCATAAACGTACTCCACACGGCTCCGGGGGGTTAATGAAGGTCTTCGGAAGCGATGTGATGCATTTGTGTAAGAAAAATATTCATAATTAACAAGATATTAAGTAAAATATCTAGCTTCCGACAGACAGCCTTACATATTCAACTTAGGAAGAAGGATATTTCGTATTTATTAATATTACTCTGATTGTGTTCATCAGTAAGAAGAAAGTCAAAGGTATATATGAATTCATTAGAGTATCACATGTGGGTCTAACGCACTCCAAAGCGGAGCCCAAATCCAAGACTCTTTTATTTTTGTCTTTTCTTATTTATCCTGTATGTCCAAGGCTACCAGCTGTTTTACGCAGGTGTGTGCTGACTCCGCGTCACATCACGTGCTCCACCCTGGCAGCGCCCCGGCGAGCCGTCACAATATGCCCCGCAGGCAGATGGCATTACGACTGCCAAAGCGCGCATCCTCAACTCCCAGTCCAGGGATTTGCAGGCAGCCTGGCCTGACACTTTCTAAAGATAAAGATGCTGAAACTGCTCTGAGGTTTATGTATTTGGTTTCGCCGCTGTTCCCGGGTGGCAGGGATAAACAGCTCTTCGTTGGCACGCAAGCCCACACCCCTCCGATGTGTGCTGAGAGATGTTGAGTTGACGTGTATAATTCAAGAGCGAGATGTACAAAAGCCAGTGGTGATCACTGGTGTATTCATGTTAGACATTTTTATGTCTTATTCTGAAGCTAAATATCTCCCCAACAGCACAGTTAAACTCTGGGGAGAATTCTGTAAAAAATTGAGCCACTTTCACGTGCAGTACTAGCCTATTCCCGCGAAAAAAGCGTCTTATTTATTTACCATAGGTTATCGGGTAAACAATCAATGATCATATGCATCTGTTCAAGTCATCAGTCAGCGTTATTTAAACTTCATTGTAAACATATCGTATTTAACAGTCAAAATCCACGTGAACACCTAATTCTGAGGCGAAAGATCCAACAGTCAGCATTACATTTGACTCACTCGATCTCCATGTACTCTCAAAATTGTACTTTTATTAAAGGATTAGTTCACTTTCAAATGAAAATTACCCCAGGCTTTATTCGCCCTCAAGCCACGCCAGTATCTAGCTTCCGCCAGACGAGAAAGTGTAAAACTCTTGCAGTTAAAAAAGCTTACGCGACGTCCTGCGTCTTCCCTGTTAACTTACGGAAAAAGTAACGCTACGCAAGTTTACACTTTCTTCGTAACTTGAATGCAGAAGGCAGTCTGGCGGAAGCTTGATATTTTACTTCATAACATGTTAAATATGCATATTTTTTACACAAACGCATCGCTTCGCAGCCTTTATTAACCGCCCGGAGCTGTGTGGAGTACTTTTATGATGGATGGATGTGGATAGATGCACTTTATTCAGCTCATATTCGTGACCCCTGTTCACTGCCATTATAAAGCTCGGATGCGTCAGGATATTTATTAAAATATCTCCGATTGAGAAAGATCAGAAAAAAGAAAGTCATATACACCTAGGATGGCTTGACTGTAAGAGTAAAGCTTGGACTAATTTTCATTTGAAAGTGAACTAATCCTTTAAATTATTTGTTACGAAACTGAAAATAAGAAAGATATGTAGACCTATAGGTTACCTATAGCCAATGACCATAAATGAATAATGTCATATTAAATATTATAGCTATTGTCTTGAATTTTTTTATTTGGTTACGTCATTTGTAGTGCTTCATGGTTCATTCCCTAATAAAAGTATACAGTTTTCCAAACTCAGTTTTCCCCTGAGTTTCATATTAGATTATATATAAATTGTTATATTATTATTTATTATTAAATTACATATAAATTATTGTAATGTGTATTTTTAAAAAATATTCTACATATTTAAATAAAATATATAAATTAAATAGGCCTACATTTATTTATATAAAATATAAAAATCAAATATATAATTAAATAGAAAAATATTCAGTCTCTCCATGAATGAATATGACTAATGAACTATATTTTTGGTGTATGTGTCTAGCTGCTCTGGGAATGTTTACAGACTTACAGGCTGACAGGCAGAGCCCAGCAGGACCTCTGATCAAGTCTGTCTCTGCTCTAGTCATGCACACACACACACACACACACACACAAACACCCACCCAAACACACACACACACACACACATGTATATATTCAGCTGGGGGCCATGGAGCCCATTTAAGAGATATGACAGACAGCCCCTAGAGGATCGTGTCCAGGTGCCATCCTTCAGGTAAGAGTAGCAGTGCCGCTTTAGGCCGCTGCCACTGATTCGGTGTCTCTAGGGTATGAAGAGTTTTCGAGAAAGGGCCAGCCATGCTGTGTCTGGGCTATATGAAAGTACTTCCTATCTAAATGCTAATTGTCCCTTTGCCTGGAGATGTGGAAAGGGAAACAGAATGAAAAGGGCTCCATCGATTGGTCATAGGAATAAAAGAGAATGGAACACTTTTTTATAATGTTATTGTTTTTCTGTTTATTGCTTTTTCATAAGTTCATAAGTTCTATGCAAGATTGTATCTAAGTTCAGACATCCATGCAGGACTGTATGTCCTGCAATACATAGGGTAACATGGGGTAAGATGGCCCATGGGGCAAGATGACTCCCCCTTCTATCTGCCTTTATTTTTTCTGCCACAAAACCTCATCTTAGCACTTTTGATGAATGGCTATGCTGTTTAATTTTGTCATTTCAACATTTGTGTCTCTGGAAAATAGTGATGTGTGACATTCTAATCAAAGTTGTGTCTGTTTGTAATGAGGAAGTTGTGGACAAATCAATGTTTTTAGATTTCTGGAGCAAAAGTTATAGTTTTTATAACTTGGAGTAAGATTTATTTCGCATTCGAGTAACATTCGAGAACTCGGGGGACATTAGAGCTGCATCCCAATTCGGAGGCTGCATCCTTGGAAGGCCGCATTCGAAGGCTGATTACATCACAGGAGCACGACAAAGGCAGTTCCAATTTGAAGGCTCCTTGAAATGCGGCCTCCAAATGAGTCCTTTGTTTCCCATGCAGTAAAGGATGCAACAGATGTGACAATAGGATTTTTTGAGAGAAATTGATGAATTACTCTTTTAAACGTAAGTATTGGGATTCAACTTACTAATATAAAAAAAGTGGTTCAAATGTTGACTAGGATTATATTATATATAGTTTATTTGCTATGTAAACGCGCTAGATGAACGTGTTGTGCTCGCGTCTTGCGTCTTTTGCAGCGCCTCGCGTATGACACGGCATTCTAAAAACACAGCGCTCAAGTTTGACTTTTAAAAGACATGTCTCAAAAATTTGCAGTTTTTCCCCATTCCACTGCCCACATCTCAAATTTTTTTGCTCTGTGTGAACCGACAAAGAACTGAACTGAAACTAAACACCACAGGGAAACAGGAACTAAAAGAAATGAACCAGAATATCAAAAAAGTCCATAACCCAGAACATACACCTGATAAATTAGGGGTTTACACTTGGGTAAATTATTTAAAATCACGAAAATCATTCAGATTCATATATTCACTTAATTGTGATACTGAAATAAAAGAAAATACAATTTGACCATTAATTTTTTTTAGCTAAGACATCCATAAAAATGTACTGAATATTAGAAAGGATCTCCCATACTATCACTACACAATCAGAACTGAGCATCTGATCAGTCCAGAAGAGCGATTGGGTGACCTCTGCATGGGTACAAGGGTTGCTCTTCAGTGGCAGCTGAAGGCAGGCAGTGGGGCTTTGGGAAGAATGCTCAAGTTACCTAGAGCTTTTAGACATCATTAGAAATCACAACTATTGATCCTTCTGAAAGCAACAGATGGAGCTCAGCTCACATACAGGGGGTTTGGAGCCAGCGATACAGTAAGCCTGGAATGACCAGACAGAAACACTATCAGCATGATATTCAGTTCATGTAGTGAAAGTCATGCTTTGTATGTTTACGTTTAATCTGTCACGCACCGAAAGCCCAGCTAATAGGAAAACATTTTGGCAAGGTTCTCTCAAAGTTATGAACAAATGTTCCTCCAGTAACGTTAATAGAATGTTCATTCAAAGTTATCAGGTCTGTAATAATGTTCTACATTGTTCATGGAGCTTCTTTTCTGCAAATGCTTTGGCAGGATATTCATCTATTTTTTTTTAAATGTTTCTGCTTGTTTCAGAAATTTCAGAAAACATTCAAAAGTAACATTCCCATAATGTTTTCAGACTAACAAAGAAAACCAGCAAATAACCAAGAAAAAAGAAACTTGAACATTTTAAATGCTCAGAGAACATTCAGAAAAAACATAACTTATTGATATAAGTTAATAAGAAGATTAGCAAAACTTTCTTAGAACATTTTTTGTTAGCTGGGCATGTCCAAAAATATGTTAAAATATAAAATAAATTGGCCATAAGATGGAAGTTGCATTTAGCCAGTCATGTGATTTAATTTCTATATAAATTGATCATTTTTGTGATTTAATAATATGCAATTTTAAGTCAAAAGTACTTTTTCTACTATTCTAAAACTTTCAAACTTTTTTTAAAATTAAAAAAAATATATATTGTGCATTTTTAAGACAAGTCTTAAAACTGTAGGATTAGAGTTTTCCATTTTGGCAAAGGGCCATTCAGATCTCTGCCTTTTCTGTTCTTTCAGCAACACGTAAACATACACGGAGTGACAGGTTTTTCTTCTGACATCAATAGCTATTCATTACATGGCCTGAACAAAGAGAATCAGAATATGTCTCGCATCAGGCAGGCGAACGCACACACGGGCTCGGTGCCTGAATCACATGCACGCCGCCACAGTCCATGACAGCATTGATGAGATTTGTAGAGGCTCCAGCAGTCAAAATGAAAATTAATACGACAGCAGGGACCAGCGCATGCAGTCAATCAGGAGCTAGGCTCTTAGTACCGGCCTGACGAGGTCCGGCTTAGACGGCCAGTGTCGGTCTCAGGGGACAAGGGCACTGAAAAATGATCGCCTCCTCTTATCCGTGTACAAGAGAGCCGGGGGAAAATGAGGAGTCTGGAACTTCCTGGAATCTTGTAGAATAAATTCATTTAAAACCATCGTGCTCCAGCATCATTTGCCACGGCCTGACAGATATTTAATCTCTCCTTTCATGACTTCATGCTGAGACAACACAATCAATTAACAAATCTCTTTGTCTTCATCTGTGCCAAACATCTCTCATTGAATTTTGTGTTTTCTCTCTCCTTCACATGGGCATCTGAACTTCAATTTCAAGATTAGTTTATTACTGGATTAGGTCCTTGAGTTACTTTTGCCTGAAACTATTTTTTTTAATCAAATTATGTCTTTATATTTGTGCCGCACTGTCCAATTTTTCTAAACCAATTAAAAAAAGAAAGAAATTGGATGTCATATCCATATGCTGTATATCTTTAAAGAAAACATCCGTCGGCATTTTATCAAATGAGTGATAGACCTATAAGTCTGGCTTGGAGTATTAAGCCAAAAACAAAAGTTCTTCAAAAGAAATGTTTTCTCAGAGTCATGGCCATTCATTTGTCCAATCTATAATGTGTCTTTTCTTACAGATCTCTTGTGATTACAAGTATTGCCAATAAAAAGGTTAAGAAAATCTCTAAGGAGAATTTTATTGCTTGGATGTTGCCCTTTTATTGCTCATTAGCTTTAACTGAGTTAAGTTTCATAAAAGTATCAACTTTTTTTTCAGAAGTTTCTCCTTTAATTTCTCCAGAGGTTAGACACATTTGAAACAAATTTTGACATACAGTATAGGCCTAAGTCTAGAACTATATAATGAATACATCATTCGGTATTTATATCGAGATATCTTATTTGTCACAGTAGATTCACCCTTAAAAGTAATGGTTCCAATGGGGATTCTTTTTTTTTTTCTCTCTCGAAGCAATGCCATAGACAAACCATTTTGGTTTCCCCAAAGAACCTTTCAGTTCTTAAAAGAAACTCTTTTTTTAGTGTGAAGAACATTTAAATAATTTAAAGGTTTTTCCATTATAAAGAATCTTTGTGTTCATTAAACCAATAAAGAACCTTTATTTTTAAAACTGTTGATATCATTGCAAAACTGAGCGCTGTTCTATGCTATAGAGGATTAATGACCTTTTCAGAAGTAACATCTGAGAAGCTGCTGCCCATTTGTTCTCCTTTTAAACAACTGTAACTAACACACTCTAACTGGTAAGTTTTGGCAATTTGTGGGTCAAAACTGGCAAATTGGTTTTGGCAAAACTCACATTTACCATCGCTCTGCAAAATCCAGTTAAGAATCCATATGAGATCCACACGAAGGTGAAAGATTTCCACACAGAGATTTCGCAAAGCTTGATTTGAAAGTGATATTGTGCTTCATACATTGCAAATTTTGACTTCATATGAAATCTTACGATCTAATGTTTTCATATGATCTGCTTATGCTTGGGTTTTGGAGTGGACCTGCATGCTTTCATTTTTTCTGACATTTTTACCATTCCATACGGATGACATCATACAAAATCATACGAAATCGCCACCTCATAAAATAGTTACGTTTTCTCATGAGGGATTTTTCTGTCAAAAGAAACAAACCTAATTTCAGTCCTTTAGAATAAAACGAGTGGGCCTTTTCTTTGGCTTACTGTTTTGCATAAATGTTCAATTCTACTTTCAGAGAGAAATGTATTTGTACGCAGCAGCGTTGTGTAAGATTATTCAGACATTATTCAGCATCTTTATGAATCAGTGGCGGCGGGAATAAATAACAATCTGAACACACACGGTGTGCTTTCCTTAAGATCTGAGCCAGTGCATATTGTGTCACTGGGGTTTCATTAGAGAGGTGTGAAGGGGTGTGTGAGCCTAGTATTTGTGTGTGTGACTGATGGGGGGAAGGGAACACACTTTGCCTCTTTCGAGGAAACCTTCTTTGTGCACCTTCAGTGTGTATGAAAAGAAAAAAAAAAGAGATTCATTTACTTGGTTTGCATTAATCGTATTCCCTCATTTGAATCAAATATAGCGTGAGAGGGAGGGGAGAGAGAGCTGAGAGGGAGTGGGAGGGGAATGATTTAGGCTATCATGAAAGGAAGATAGAGACAGAGTGAGGAAGAGGGATCGTGTCGTTCAGACGACAGCATCCTTATTGCGACGGGGGCTTCAGTTGCTTGGTAAAGAGAGAGAGAATAAATCGTAACATTAGAAAAGGCCAGTGGCCGTTATTGACGCAGCGCGCGCGGCATCAGCAGCGTCACTGGAGGAGGAAGAGACGCGAGCACGTCCTCGTTTAAAGCTGTTTTACAAAGGTAAGAAAGCGCTTTTAAAATCCAAACCGTAACAATTGAATTTATATTGCCTTCAAATAGCTTTCTCGAGGGACTGTTTTAGGACGACACGCGTTGTGTTTATATTCCGCTCTGAGAATTGAAGCGTCCCATTATAATCTATTTGAAGGGATTGCGCAATACTGTAGAGCGGAAATATTAGTATTTCGTTATATTTAGGTTATATGTATCACACTGCAGTTATTAGGAGGCCAATATGGAATAAATGGGATATTTATTGAAGAATAGTGGTGAGAACGGATAGCGGCGGCGTTTTGTTTACACGGGAGTGACGACCCAGTTGAATTCATAGCGGCTGATGGACAGGCACCTGTGCAAACTACTGGCCAAAGTCAACCTGAATTAGGCTACTTTTTGAAGAAGTCTCACCAGAAGTGTTATTATAAAACGGTCTGTGTTGAATTAAAGGCTACTTACTAATGTAAGGAGGGGAGACCGGGGCTAGTTGTCACAGAAGGAAGTTTTGAGGCAAATGTCCAATTACACAAATGTGTGGTTTGCCTAGCAGTGGGTTTGTATCTTGGTTTCAGACACCTTGTGCAAAACTTGACAGTTATTTTTACTGGGGCTAGTTGTCACTTAAATTAAATAAAACTTTCATGAATTGTTTCATTTAGCTAAAACTCCTATAACAATCTTTTTTTTGTGGACAATGTTACAATTTTCAAAATCTTTTTTTTTTTTATAGCCAAGAATTTTAGGTATGTATCTATAGCCTGCAGAAATGTTCTAACTGTTTAAATACAATTTGGTCTGTATAGAGATATACTGTAGCCTTGAAATATTATTCAGGAAGTTGAAATAATAAATTAAAGGATAACAGTAAAGGCATTTGCAATTACTGTATGTCGTCTTTAGCAACATGTTGTAAAGAATGCAGACCCGGGTCTGAACAAACTGCTCCAGTTCATAAATTCTGATCATACACAAAAGCTGACCAAGGTCTGTGTCCCCCAATACTAACTGCCTTGTTCTGTGACTCAGCCTGATGGCACGAAATTCTCGCTCATGTGTCGGGGTTTTATTCTGTTCTTATCAGTTGAATCTGCAGTACTTCAGAAAAGATGTCCTGTTACTGAGAACCAACTGAATCGTGTTTTTCATCATACATTTTGCTCCATGATTTTCAGAGAGTTTCCCTTTGAGTTTTGTTCTTCACTCAGTTTTGCTTGTGCTCTCAGTTAGCGCTTTGAGCTCTTTAATCTCTGCCTGCCTCTTTCATGCTAGATGTTAGATCTAATAAGCATGACCATAAACTGAACTTGACCGGTCTTTCACATCGTAAATGATTTTAGTCAAGCTGTATTTTGAAAACTGGCAAGGTAATTTTGGCAAAGCAATAAAGGTAGTATATAAATGGTCAATGACTCAGGTTTATTGGTGACAGAGAGCATTTCAGAGGCGTTTTGGAGGCTGGGGACAGTCATGGCCAGGGGTTAAACCTGATAGTGACAGACCGAGCAGCGCCAGCAAATTAAAGCTCAGTGAAGCACTGTGGAAAAGTACACCATGGACTGCTAATGCTGGCCCGCAGCAGCCCCATCAGTGTGCTCAGGTGTGCGGCTAGAACCGAAAACGCGAAACAGTGAGAGGCTGAGAAAGAAAAAAAATCTGGCAGACTCTGATTTTGGCAGACTTATGACCTAGAATTTTTTATAAAATAATTCATGTAAATATAGCTTCACAATCTACTGGAATGAGGGCGTGTGCTATATCCACCCAACCTCATAAAACATTCACAAGATCCCCATGCTTTCAGAAGCAGATGAGGTTGAGCGATTGAGAAGACTTATTCCGATCGAGGTGTGCGATCTTTTTGGCCCATGTTTGGTGACATGAAAAATAGCCCAACATGTCTAAAAAAAAAAAATGCATCCAGTTTATAATGTGTTTTTCTTATACCCAAAATATTCCAAAATGTGTTGCAACATGAATGGGTAACCTCAATAACCAATATATGCATGAACAAAAGGCAACATTTTTGTGGTCAAAAATACAGTACAGTTATACTGTAAAATATTACTACTATTTAAAATAATTAATATTTTAATATACTTTAAATGTAAAATTCATCTATTCCTTTGATGGCAGAGCTGAATTTTCAGCATCATTACTCCAGTATTCAGTATCACATGATCCTTCAGAAATCATTCTAATATGTTGATTTAGTGCTCAAGAATCATTTCTTATTATTATCAATGCTGAAAACAGTTGTACTGCTTAATATTTTTGTAGAAACGTTTTTTCACGATTTTTTTTATGAGAACTGCGTTTAAATATAATATAAATTTAATATAATATACTATAAATATAAATCTTTTGTAACATTATCAATGTTTTGCATTAAATGTTCGATCAACTTAATGCACACTTTTTGAATAAAAGTAATAAGTAATTTAAAAAAAAAAACATCAAAAAACAAAAAATATGTTTTAACTTTTTTGTATTTGTATATAATATAATTTTTATTTTTTATTTTAAGTGCATACCTCAAAATCCTAATATTTTCAATTTTAAAGCTGGTCAATCATAGCTTTGCATTTTGGTGTGGCAACTGTTCTGGCCAATCAAATTTCTTGGCTGGCTTGGGCATTTGGACACACCCGTTTAGCTAAGTAATTAAGTCCCTAAAGCACCCCCTCACTATTGACGCTTTATTAGTCCTGCTTGTAGAACAGTCTGTCTCAATCTATCTGTTGCATGCTGTTTACTCCCAAGAATTTGAAGGAAATGAGGGCCTCAAAAAATAATAGCGATTTGCTCCTGGAATGTCAAGGTTAGGACATGTGATTCAGCGATCGATAAACCTATTTCTGCAACTGGGCAGTGAGCAAACTTTTAGCTAGTCCACATGATTAATTTGTTCATGTTGCAAAGTGTTTGAATGACTCGGGGCTGAAAATAAAATGTTTTGTCAAATACCCTTAAAATGTATTTTATGTGGTAACATAATCAAATAATTTAATATAACAGACTGAATATTTTTAAACTGCCAAAATTAGTTGAAATTAGCTCGATAAATGCTGTTTTTAAACAGGTTTCGTGATTACCCCTCCACATTTTTGCTTTAAATATCATTTTACAATATCATTATTAAACGCTTCTTTCCATATTCACATTTCATAAGTGGTAGCTAAAAGACACTTCTAGAAAGCTAAAGTAACCCAGTAATCCTTTTATGGATCATGGATGAAGTGAGAATGAGATACATCCGCAGCGCTATGAGGATCTGTGTTAATGTGAGATGAAATTAGATTAGTATGGGAGCTGGTACATTCCAGCTACTGAAAAATTGTCCTACAGAGAGCAGGAGCATTTAAGCCATGAACTCAGGCAGTCAGGTTGATGTGCTTACTGAAGATAAGTTTTAACCGAAGCCAAGTGAATCTGAACTGAAGCAACACATATATTTGAAAGAGTCATTCATCCATAAGAGTGTGTACTTACTTAACCCTGAACTGCACACATCCAGGTCATGAGTGCCTTTAGCAGTTCAACAATTCATTGGGAGTGCCAATAAAAAAGTCTGATCAAATAGAGAGGGGGAGTTCACTGGGAAGGTCAGAGACCACAAGGTCAGATGTCTTTGTCAGAGGGTGATAAAGGTCAAGGACCTCCACATCTGTTGAGTTATGGGGGTCTCATTGAGATATGGCCATAGAGAGAATGGATGGGCCTATGTGTTGGGGCGGAGGTGGCAAATGAGGAGGACTGGGGAGTTCCTCAGTTCTCTGATCTCTACTGTGAAGTGCTCAAGTACAGATGAGCTTCTGTTTTGTGTCCTGCAATGAGCACTTCTGGGATATAGAGTGGTCATTGTTCTCATCCAGGCACTGCTGCTGCAGATGCTGTATCTGTCAGTGAGAACATGCCATGCTCCAATTGAAGTCACTGGGCATCGTAATTGCCGTCTCTCCCTCGGTACGGCCATCCACCGCCCCAGCATCATCTGTTTTAATGGGTCTTATCACAGTAAATGTGTAATAGAGAGAGTTCTCTCTGCAGTCTCTCCTGGTCTCCTCACTATGAGATCAGTAACATTTGTTTCAAAGTTTTTAGTAAAAATAAATCATTTAATGATTATTTAAATCATTTAATACTTCTATGTTTAGCAAGGATTCATTAAAATGATTAAAAGTGACAATAAAGACATTTATACTGTTAAAATAAATTATATTTCAAATAAGCAGTTCTTTTGAACTTTCTATTCATCAAAAATGTATCATTACCACATAAAATGTTAAGTAGCACAACTGTTATAAACATTGATAATAATAATAATAATAAATGTTACTTGAGCTCCAAATCAGCATAATATAATTTCTAAAAGATCATGTGACACTGAAGACTGGAGTAATGGATGCTGAGCACTTAGGAGAAAAATACATTTTAAAATATATTAAATCATAAAATGTTTAGGAAACATAAAATAGGAAAAGTATTGAAATAGAAAAGTTATTTTAAAACTTTCACAATATTACTTTATTTACTGTATTTTTGATCAAATAAATGCCTTGTGAGCATATATGAACATTAAAAACATCTTACCCAACTTTTGAAATGTGAAACTTATTTTTCTGTGATAATGGATAAAAGAAATAATATTGAAATGAAATGAAAAAAATAAGACAATAAAAATCTAAAATTAATCATTTTAAATGTTACAAGTGAATTTAGGCATCACAAAATTAGTGTACAGTATGAAAATATAAATTTTACAGGATTAGTTCACTTTAAAATGAAAATTACGCCAAGATTTACTCACCTTGAAGCTAAGTGTATATGAATTTCTTCTTTCTGATGAACTCAATTATATTAGTTATATTAATAAATATCCTGATGCATCTAAGCTTTATAATGGCAGTAGACGGGCCCAACGAGTTTGAAGCTCAAGAAAGTGCATCCATCCATCATAAACGTACTCCACACGGCTCCGGGGGGTTAATAAAGGCCTTCTGAAGTGAAGCGATGTGTTTGTGTAAAAAACAATATCCATATTTAACAAGCTATAAAGTAAAATATCTTGCTTCTGCCATACAGCCTACCGTATTCAACTTACCAAGATAGTGTAACACCTCTCCCAGTTCAAAATGCTTTCGGTACTTCCTGCATACGAAAAAAGCGTAACTGTTTTTCGTATGCTGGACGTGGCGTAAGCATTTTGTATAAGTATGCAATGTACGCAACGCAATCTAATATCAGTTACTCTTTTTTCGTAAGTTGAATACAGAAGGCGGTCTGGCGGAGCTTTATAACTTCTTAACCCTCTACAGCACAGCAATGCCCTTAAACAGCGGAAAGTTTTCTTAAGCCTTATGTTTAGTACATTTTTCTTTAAATGATTGCAACCAATTAGAAAGGTCGAAAAAGTATCAAAGCACAGTCCAGTGTTCAAGGTGTTGGAATCACTATGAAGCACCACTTGTCGGTGGGATGTCCTTTTCTGACACATGGTCACAGGACCACATGGTGTGAGAAGGCAAGATTATTTGCTTCAGTAATCTTATTTAAAATGCAATGAACTGTACATAAAAATATCTGTGTGTTTATAAAGGTGTAGAGAAGCAAAAAGTGTAACATACACCTGAAGTGCAGAGAAGAACTGCTTTTTGAAGTTTCATACGGAGTAAAATCTTATTACATGAAGTACATTATATGACATGACACACTACATGATACAAACCCATGCATGTATCAAATCCAATATATCAATGTGTTTCAAATGTTTTCCCTTTTTACTTGATGATTTCTTCACATTTTTAAAGAAGATTTTGTATTGCTCTCTGAGCATTGTCTTATGACTTCCTGGACTCTGTTTTGTTGTCATTGTGTCACATGTGCTCTTTGTCTGTTCCCGCCACGTCATCATTAGTTCATCCCCATCAGCTGTGTTTTGTTCATTTGCCTCATTATCATCTTGTGTTCCTGTTATTTAAGCCCTGAGTTTCATTCAGTCCCTGTCGATCGTTATTAATGTTTATGTGTCTTGTTTAGATTTATTCCCTGGTTCTGTATTAAACCTGGTTCATGTGATTCTCCGTTGTGTTGCGCATTTGTTACTGGAAAGACCGTAACAGTACCATTGTTTCACAACATTGTCCTTTTTTTTTTGATGTTTTGCGGGTCTCATGCTGTCATTAGCCAAAATATCTTGACAGACCACACATAAAGGTCGTGGTTCATCAGCTGGTCCTGTCCACGTAAATCCTAAACTTAAATGCTGATCATCATATTATCGTCTTTTGGGTTTAAGCCCTGAAGTTGAAGACTTTGAATTGGGTGGTCTCAGAAACCGCTCCATTGCATTAACCCTCTGGGGTCTGAGGCTGATTTGGGGTGCTGGAGTAGTTTTACATGCTCTGACATTTGTGCTTATTTCAGCTACTAATAACATACTATTGGCCAACATGTAATTTTGCTGTATTCAGCACAAACTCTGCTACAATAATATGCAAGCAAAATAGATGTACATGTTTGCATTATTTTAAAAATAAAGATTATGCGTGGTTAGTAAGTTTTGGCAAAAAAAATGCCCTTGCAATAAGGCCATAAAACACATACTGAATAGTTGTTCACAAGACTTTTGAGTTATCAAGCTTGTAGGCTAGAATTTTTACTACACAATGATGTGGAAATCATTCTGAATGCTTCAACACAAAGAGCAATATAATGATTTAAATTTTGTAAATCAGTTTTTGTGTCACCACTGCTGTATGCGTGGGAGTGGTGATGGCCATGAATACATTAGCAATTCACACCAGGGGAGACAAAAGACACTCCCCCAATGGCTAACGGCCCATCCAAAGACCAAAGCTGTGAAGCATCTTGAACTAAGAATGTTAGGAGATTCACAGAATTTAATCTGTTTTATTGTATTTACTTTATGTGTCACATGATCCTTCAGAAATCGTTCTAATGTGCTGCTTTATTATCAATGTTGGAAACAGTTGTGGTACTTTTTGCAAGATTTATTGATCAATAATAAGTTAAAAAGAACAGCATTTATTCAGAATAAAAATCTTTCCTAACAAGTCTTTACTATTGTTGTCACAGGTAGATCACACCTATTTAGTGCATTTCACACATTTACACCTGCATTCACAAACATCCACACCTGCATTCACAAACATCTGTATTAGGCACAAGGCCGTATTATTATACAAGAATATAAAATATATTTGCTCTGAATCACATCATAGATCACCAAAACTGAGCGAAAAATTCTTCCTCGCTGTCCAGAATCATCTGAAGGGCTTCATTATCAGAGTAGCGTGCCATCCTCAAAACGCGATGAACGTTCAGTGAATCTTATGAAGAAACTTCATGTTTTTTATGGCATTGACCGGGGGGCGTGTGAGATGCATATGTGGGCGTTAACTCTGTTACAGTAATCGCCTCAGAATTTGTGTTTGAATAGCGCGCGCTCTCCGTGGGCGTGGTCACATTACAGATAATGAGCTGGCTCGCGAACGACTGATTTCTCTCCGTTTTCAAACAGATTACATAAACAGAGAATATTTGTTTTAGATTTGACTTACATGATTTAAAACCTGACATTTCAACGTTTATTTAGACATGCGTTTCATATTTGTGTGAATAGTATTCACGAAGTTACCGTTCATTTTCTTATGACTATCAGAATGGATTTCATTCGGAGAGAGATCGCAGCTCACGCATCATGTTAGTTTTGCTTATTTTGCAAAAAGCACAACATTTTGTTTTTACTATGAGTGTGCACAAGTCAAAGTAGACATTTCACAGATTGCAATGGTATATATCTCTTGATTGTATGTTCAAAATTGACGGAGCATTTTGAGTCTCTTTCACACTGACAAGAAAAAAGTGAGTAAATCACGCCGGCGTGACGGCCGACCTCAGAGGGTTAATAGGCATATGCCTATATTGGCGGGCTTGCAAAACAGCAGCGAATTCACAGCTATGGCCTTCTGGGTGAAAAATGTTTCTCATATTTTTGACTAATTTTTTAGTATAGTTTAAAATAAAAACATTTAAATATAATAAAAAATACATATAATAATTAAACTAAATAATTATATTTTTTATTTATTATAATTTTTCCCCGCGCCTCCCCTGACATGCTGTTGCGCCCCCCAGGGGAGGCGCGCCCCACACTTTGAAAACCGCTGCTGTAGAGGGTTAAATATGGGTATTTTTACACAAATACTTTAGAAGGCCTTTATTAACCCCCCTGAAGCCGCATGGAGTACGTTTATAATGGATGGATGCACTTTCTTGAGCTTCAAATCCATTGGCCCCTTTCACCGCCATTATAAAGTTTATATAACTTTGATTGTGTTCATCAGAAAGAAGAAAGTCATATACACCTAGGATGGCTTGAGGGTAAGTAAATCTTGGGGTAATTTTCATTTTAATGTGAACAAATCCTTTAATATTTACTAAAAGTTGCATTTAACAATGTCATATTATTAGTGTTTTTAAAGATTAACTGTGACTGTTAGTATTACATTCTCTGAAAGGAAGGACCCAAAAGCAGAAAAACTTCACTTTGTTACAACACAAAAAACAGTGTTAGCCACTGGGCTCCGAACCAACTCTGGGCATTGGGGAAAGGAAAACTGGGATCGAAATCCAAATTAGTCCTTCGGCATATAATATCCAGTCGTGAGGAAAGAGTCGAGGTCAGACGAACAGAGAGAGTATCAGAGAAATCCAAGCTCACAGTTTAGATCAGGCTGATAGTCAGAACGGCAAGACAGTCCAAGCAGTTACACAGTGTGCTGAGAGAGAATCCAGACTGGTTAAAACCAGGAGAGCTGTCCAAGACCAGAGAACACAACACAACACTGGGTAGAATAGAAAAACGTAAGCAAAAGAAAAACTAAACAAAACAAACAGGGATCCCAAACTTATCCAAATAACAGGAAAAGAGGCTTGAAACACAAAACACACTGACAAAGAAGAGAACAGAGGAAAACAAAGGATATAACAGAGAAATCAAGAAACAAAGAGAAACAGGCGAGTGATAACGAGCGGCTGCGCTGATTGCAGAGCATGGTCACATGTTGAAGAGACAGAAACAAAACAAGAAAACAAAACAAAAGGAGCGATCAAACCTGAGTCCTGACAGTTAGATGGAGGGTTGTCAGGTTATCTGATTTCAGTAGTTGGTACCAATACCAGTCAAATTTCTCGATTCTCTAAACCAATTTGGGTACCAGACCAACTATTGAATTAAGCACTTTTGTCAACCATTTTTGTCTTGTCTGTTGGTTATCACTGTCAATCATCGCAGTTCTGCAATTTCAGTCGTCATTTAAACATGGTTGTCAATCCATAAACTGCACAGTTTGCAGTGTACTTAGTGTGAACAACTAAACTTGTATTGAGATTGTGAATGGGTAATAAATAGAAAGCAAGAGAATAGTAACCTTAATAATCACTAAGGCTGTCAATTTTTTTAATTGTACAATAAATCTCTTATTTACATCGTGTTTACACTTTGTTGGTTATAATGAAAGGATTGGCGAACGTGCGGCTCGTGTTGAACAACCTGCAAACCTTGTGTTTTCATCTGCGTTAAGCAGATTCTGCATTGCGCTCATGCATTCAACAGTTATGGTTGTGATTGGCTACAATGCTCAACACGCTGTAAATAGAAACCTTTGATGCTCAGAGAGTACTCACACAAACACGAATGAGAGTGTTTGAAAGCAGCATCTATCGGCGGGTACAAAATATACTCTGTACTCTGCACTACTGGTACTGCAGAAATGCTGGTATTGTCAAATTTTGTTTAGTGGTGTCTGGTATCGGTAGTACCTGTACGTTTGACAACCCTAGATGAAGGCAAATATAACATGTGATATGAGTATGAACAAATGAACATCCACTATCAACAGTGGCTGATAACTGATATTGTGCATATTGTTACAGGAGGGCACACATGAATAAGAACAAATCTGGAATTAGATCTAACAATGTTTAACTTTTATTCCTTAATCTAAACTGTTCAAAGAGTGTTCCTTTTGAGATATGGGACAAAAAAGACTATAATCTGCCTTTTGAAGGTCACTAGATTTCAGCCTGTTCCATCTTCAAAAGGACAAGCATATCATCATACTCTATGAAGTGAGCCAAGCTATTACAGGACATTTCGTCTTGGCGGGCTGTCAACACTCATAGACTGTCATGTTGATATTTCAGTTACTGGAGGACTAGTGGGTAAACATGAGGCTGTTTGTCTTCTCAGGTCTCTCGTCCTCACACACTTTCTCTTATGAGTTTGAGACATTGCCGTGGCCTTCAGGGCCCAGACCGGCACCACCTTACGTACCATCTGCAGGGCACGGGGAGGAAATGAGGTGCCGTTAAATGTGTGGATGCATATAAGGACAATTGAAACAGGTGGTGCACAAGCTGCCACTGTAGTTTTATATACTGAATGTGTGCATCATGCATATTTAATGTTTATGAGTGATTCTTCATTAATGGCCATGTTTGACTGCTTGAAATCTTGAAGAATGAAACTTAATTAAAATGATATGATCAAATTCTGACTGCTTTGGTTATGACAGCAAATAAAGCTGCTTTCAGATCATCATGCAGAAATTGTAAAATTAATGACATTTTTGATTTTCAAACCATTGCAGTGACCTGCCTTTTTTATTTCATAATAATTTATATATATATAATAGAAATAATCCTTACACTGAATAATTCTTAAACTGAAGAATCACTCGTATTGAGTCCTGAATTTGTGTCCTAAAGTCTTTTAGCATTGCAAATCTACAAATCTACAGAACAAACTAGAGATGTTTGTTGAAATACAAATTGAGAGGTGCCACAGTGCAGCTTAATGCCCATTTAGAGTATCAAGCTTTGTTTAGTGAAAATATCATTTTTGCAAATGAAACATACCATTGTTTAGGTTAAGCTATTTTAGCACAGGTCTTAGGATCTGTGAAATCTGAGCCATTCCAGTTTTAACAGAGATCTGATTTCAGACGTTCACAAAAGCCAAGGCAAAAACAGCATTTTAAGCTGACGAATTCTTTTCACCACCGTCTGCCATGCTGCTGTCTAAACCCATGCTGTACCCAACCTCAGCATTTTTCCTAGCGTCTGTGCTTTCCTGTCTGTTGTGGTGGCTCCAATTAAAGTGAGTGTGACAGTAAGGTAGTCCTGAGGTACATTATATCAGGAGGTGACAGCTCAATATATGAGCCTTGGACAGCCACACAGTGTTCAATACAAGTAAACTTAAATTGCTGGTATAGTTTTCTGAATGAAAGGTACCAAACTCATCAGTCAAATATTTCACTTGTTAATTGGCATCATTCAGTGCTTGGCTTTAGTTTATAATTAAGACCCATGCTCCTTTCTTTTTCGATAGCAGCCCTTTAAACCTCATTTAACATTTCTTTTGATTATTGCCGCTTCAGTGAGTGACAGCTAGGTGAAATATCGAGAAAGGCAAGACTTAAATAATGCATGGCACAAGCCTAAGAGGCAGTATGTCAGCAGAGTCAATGAGCCCTCGCTGGATTTGTAGACGCAAAGTTGTCATCGTCTGGAACTGCTACAACATATATATATATATAAAAAAACTAAAGACTGTATTAAAAGTGCTTGGTTTAAAATAAAACTTATTATGGTTAACATTTTTTATTATAAATCTGAATGTGTAATGATTAGCTGATGACAAGCTTTCATGTAAGTCTATAGGGCTGCAAAGAGTAGAAGGAAAAGTGCAATGGAACATGGTTGACACAAGATATTAGTATTCATGTGCAAGTGTGCCATATCCCATTCATGATATCATCCCAATAAACAACCTTCTGCCCCCGTGTTTCATTTCAGCACATGTCAGGATAGAAACATAATAAGGCTATGGTAAGCTCGGGTAAGCTCTTGGTAGTATCTGTTAATTACACATTCCCATTTACACTTTAATTATGCCCTCTGTTTTATTTTCACGGTTCATAGATTCTAGGCTTAATGGCATGGTCATTATAATGATTGTGTTTAATGTATCCAAGACTTTCAGTCTGAATACAGTAAGTTCGAGCTTTGTGTCGCTGTTTAGACACTCTCTCAGATGACTCACTGCTCTGAGCAAACAATCACAGCAAACAGCTAATCATGGCATGAATACTCATGAAAGGATGCTCATGGTATTGAATCCACAGATCTGTAGTTTTAGATTTGCTGTGGAGTGACTCCTAAGTCACATAAGTATTCATTGTTTTGTTAGAGAATTGGTAAGTGTTTTTAAATACGTGTTTCTGACATCTGATTTTTGCAAAAACATATAGATGTGCCTTTTCAGCATGGATCATCATTGTAATTCCTCCCACAGTTGCTGTTTTAGTCCCAACTATCAAGTGCTAACTCGGATTGCAAACACTGAATATTTATTCGGTGACAAGGCCATGACTTGGGGACTCTGAGCCATACATTTTAGATCAGTCTTGGATTGGCTCAGTGAATACCAATTTGGTTTACTTTAGGTTTATTCAGACCCTCTAGATATTTATTGCTGTATCAGCTGAATCATATTGGAATTTGGCTGTTTGTAGACCAGAATTTATTTATTTTATTATTATTATTATTATTATTGAGAATGCAGAACCCTTTATTTTTAAGCAGATGCCCAACAGAACCTGAAGATAAAGGTATGTAGACCGATAATAAATGCAAAAAAGTCTCTACACAGACGACTGACTTAAATAGGCCACCTGCTGGGAAATATCAATTTATGGGGGCGGGAGTTAGGTGGGTGGGGGCTTTCTTCCCATTAGCAGATGTCAGGGCGGCAGCAAAACAGTCATTGCCCTAGGCAGTCCTTGAGTCCTACAAGACACTTGACTTTTTATAGAGAAAAGGAAGTACTCAGAAATGAATGTATGATGGTAGCCAGGAATGGAATGGCCATGGGGAACACTAGGACATTTTCAGATGGGCCCTCATGGGCAGAATGTCCAAACCAATTTAGCCTCAGACATCACGCCCATGGACCGTTGGCTGAACGTCTGATGCATATGCCACTGAAAATGGGAAACACTTTGGGAGTTACTAAGTCAGTCATAATCTGATTTCTTCATAATTTCCGGGAGCGAGTGTCACATTCTTTACCACTTCACCTGGAAACAAAGCCGCTGTGATGCCAAAACTCCCTTATTCCAGTAGAAAGCCACTGTGTTTACAGCTGTGACAAATTATCAGGATCAGCTGTACATTGGATTTTCAAAAGCACCGTTGTTGCTTCATTGTTGCTGTAAACTTGCATGTCGTTCTTCAATGAATTGCACGCCGGTCTATTATTGTGGAACTTTACATTTTCACACCCCTAAACATGACGCTGAACAAAACATGTGATTGGTTGGTTTACGTGTCAGTCAGACATCCTCTTGGGTAATCCTTGGCCAATGAAAGCTGCAATGGAATCTAGACCTTCTGCCACCAGTCTGAAGGTCTGGCAATGCAAAACTACAATGACTGCAACTTCACCCCGCACAAATCTGCAGAGTAATTAATAGCAACGTAGAGTAAAGGTGATGCTAATTGAAATCCTGTCACTTCACTGTTCAATATGACAGTACTATATACATTATCAGGCTTACTCTGTGTAGAATTTGTCGCCAACAGAAAGCACTCAGCCATACTCCCTCATACTGGCTGAACAAGCTGTTGTGATTCTCCTCAGCTCTGAGGTTTGAAACAGACACAGCAAAAGAAGAGATTTTAACAGAACAGTGTTTGAAAAAAAGGCATGATTCACTGTAGGACGGTGTGAACCTGAGAAATGCACGAAAATCTGGATTACTGGTATCAAAATGCAATTAAATGTACTTAGATTATTTTAAATAAGCATGTTTTATGATCTCTATTCAAGATCTAAATGTTTAAAGTGTTGCTTTTGCAATATTAAAACAACAATTTAAGAAAAGAATTTAAGCAAACAATAAAAAAGTGTAAAAAGTAACATTTTATTTTGATTATAGTTTATACATATTTTATTTTATTTAAAAGAATATATTGAAAACAAGTTTGAATTTTTTAAGCATGTGATAGTGGAAAACTATTGCACTGTTTTTGGGTACCAGACTGATGATAGAGAAGACTAGACAGACTGCAAAGAAATGTTATTAGCTATATGTGTGTTTGAGGCCATTTACTGTAAATCAAAGCATAAGAGAAAACTCACTGTAAATTTGTAGCATTGTTGAGTTGCGCATTCCTTGACAAACACTCCTCTCATATTCATGCAAAAATCTACTGCGGCATAGAGAAAATCATGTCAGCCACATCCTGGCAGCCTGCACATTACCCAATGCTAAGTAGAGTTCGGTTGAAAAGACTGTGACAACACACCAAATAGTGCTTATAAAACAAGCATTTGAGTGCAGTCAGGTGGCAATCAGAGTCTTGTTTGGTGTAATTAAGAAATGTCTCTGATGAAAGCCCCTTGCTCTCTCTTTTAAACCTCTACAAACGACTGCTGAAATGCTTCTAGAGGACCGTTCACATCACAAACACAAATGCCTGCAGACTTCCTGGGAACCGCACAGCAGCGGCCCTTGCTGCGATTGTCATTACTTGAGCCAGGAAAAATATGTGCAATTGCCAATTATAGCGCTGCTGGTGAGGGGTTATGTTGCACAGTGGAGGAAACAATCCTGCAGATGTGAGGACCGGATGGCAAATGGTGCAAAACAGCTGCTGCCCGGCACTCTCTTGTCAATTTAGCCGTTAGACAATTTGAGTAACATGCCCCTGTTTTATTAGCCCTGACTCCGAGCCGTGCATCAGCAGGTGACACATCGGGGCAAGGGAGCGGTGAATATGACAGTGTAGAATAGGTTTTCAAGGTGTCAGAAGAGTACACTGTCAGAATAACTCAGAATTTGTCACCAATTGAAAACACATGGCCATGCATCCTCACATTGGTTAGACCAGGCTGTTATGATTCTCCTCTGCTGTGAGGTTTTAAAAGGACAAAGAAGAATAGGATTTATCCACAGTATAAGCCTATACCTGCTGAATGAAACTAATCTGAGACCATCCTCAATCTCAACTAGGGATGAAAATGTAACAGTTTAACGATAAACCGCGATAAAAATTTTGAGTATTAGTATTACAGTTTCACATTTTAATTATCATTAAAAACTTATTTGATGACCATGATTTGAAAAATGCACTGTAAATACGGCCAAGCATTAAACACAATATCTGCCATTTTTGTTCAGACCAAATTTTTATGCACTGCTGCAAATTTTAACCGGCTGATGGAAATAAGCTAATGCACATTTTAAAAATCTAACTCATTTAACTCATCTCTTTTGTTAAAAATTTAAAGGCTGAAATATTGTTTGTCAAAACTTAATTTTACTTTATATTGTAGTGCTGCTATTTGTTGGTTTTCGATACAACTACACTTGATGAAATGATTTCAGTTTGTGTACTGTTTTATCTCTAATCTCCACCAAGGGTTGTCTTTTTTTTTCTTCCTAGGAGCTGCAAGCATCTCTCGTCTGGGTGTGGTTGCGGTAAGAGGATGAGGATTCTGTTGTGTCTGCTGTCTCTCAGCTCTCTGGCTCTGAGCTATGCATTGGGTAAGTATGATGTGATCTGATGTCTTCCATCATCTCATCTCATTCAAGATCCCATTTGCAAACATACTTAGCCCTTCCCCCATTAGCCAAACTTCGTTACCACTCACACATTGTTTTTTTTCTGAATTCCCTTTGCTCCTGCATTTCCTTGTTAAAACATCATTGAAATGTACGTTGTCACTTTGATGGTGTCTGGGATGTGTGGTTTTAGGGTTGTGCATCAGTGGGGGGCCACAAATTCAGATTAATTATTCATTGTGTTATCTTAGATCAGTGGGCAGAAGGGATTTGATTTACTTGAGACGTGTTTTTGTCAGCCAAAGTAATGCCGGCCCCATTAAACATTGATAAAAATGGGGTTTTGTCCGTAATGCTATTAACTTGGGAAACGGCACTCTAGTCAAAGTAGTCAAGGAGTCAAAGTTGTCCTAGTCTCACAGGCATAAAATATGGTCCACTTTGCAGATACATATGTATATATATATATATATATATATATATATATATATATATATAATTTCATCTTTGAGCATAAGAGATTTCTGTCCCTCTATTGACAGTCCACGCATACCATATTGACACTTCAAAAAGTTCATGAATAGGTAAACGGAAGCTCAAGCATGCTTGCTTGACGTACGAGAACCAATGAGGTTAATTCTGGTGTGTTATGCAGCACATTTGAGGTTACGCAAGAACCGGTAAGATTTGTTCTCACGCAACAAGCAAATACCGTTGAACTTCTGTTTATGTTCGCTGATCAGTGTTTATATGTGAATAAAAGCCTAAAATCAATCTGTTCATTATATAAAGCGATCATATCTATTCTGAAAATTTTGACTAAAACCACTCAATTCATATTTTTTTCATGATTCTTAAAATATTTGGGGAAAAAAGATTTTATTTGAAATAGAAAATGTCAGTGTAAACAGCAAAACTGTGAAATGGACATGAAAAGGAACAAATAAAT